>JABFQI010000064.1:0-17259 GCA_022816925.1 Trichacis sp. ZL-2020 | reverse complement strand
TTTTACACAGTGGTTAGATCAATATATATCACGTACACGGATATAGCTACCTTGTAAAAACCTCGATCGCGTTGTATCGTGTTCGAGGCCTTAATGAAAAAAAAAATTCAGACCATATCCAGAGGATGTCTTTTTGGAGTGAAACCTTCTTTCGGCGCACCAAGGTGAAAAATTTTTATGGGGATCGAAATTGATCAAACTGTCCTGTACGTGAACAAAGATGGCGGACACATCGATGTACACAGATACAGTATCGGGTAGTAGACAGCGAATTTTTTAAAATTTCACATTTTCAATATTTCATTACTTTACAAAATTATAAAATTTTCCAAAATTTTCGATTTTTTTACAATTGTCATTTTCTTGAAAGGTTTTCATATCTCTGGAGAATCGTTACATTTATCAAAAATTTCAAGTACTCCAACGGTGGAGAATTTTTTAACATTTTCAAATTCTTCAAAAATTTCAAATTTTTTAAAGATTTAAAATATTTCAAAAATTAAAATTTCTTCAAAAAATAAAATATTTTCAATAACTACAAATCTTTCGATACTTTCAAATTTTTCAAATATTTTCAATTTCTTCAAAAATTACAAATTTCTCATAAATGTCAATAGTTTCGAATGTTTCGACTTTTTCACACTTTACAGCGCAACCCTCGTGCAACGTAGAGCGCTGTAAAAAATTTATACGGGGACGGAAATTGCTCGCAGTTTCATGTAACTTTTCTTCGCTATTTTGGAGCTCCGATACATCTTGATTAATTTTTTGGACTAAACCCCTTGCGAAAAAAAAACGAGCCTACTTACGACAATGCGACGGACGAGAAACATTACGAGTCGATATTGGGTTATGTAACAAACGACGATGACAACGAGTTACTGTAAAATATAATAAAAAAGGAAAGGGAAACGCGGACAAGTTTCGCTTCTGCGCACAATTTGGAAGTAATCGAGCAGAAATGAAACTTGTCCGCTTTTCCCTTTCCTTTTTCATATTGTACAATAACTCGTTGTCGTCATTTATTACATACCTCGGTAGCTCGATATACACAATAGTAACATTAGCTATGCAAAGCTAAACAGTTTTTAGGAACTATTACGTAATTGACAGTAACAGTTGCTATACCAACCCAAACGCGCATCGTATTAATCACTAGCGCTGTGCAACAGCAAAACAAATTGTCGATATTCGATACGTACAACGTGAGGTATATGACGCCCTGAACGTATTGTCAAAAAGGTTTTGCCGAGTCGGGTCAAATTGAAAAGTTATTAATTTTCAAAGATTTTTAAATTAGGAAATTTTAAGTTATCTACTTTTTAGCCGTTTTCTTCCGGACAATGCCTATCCCGCATATTCTTTTTTGGTACAGAAGCAATTTTTCGAATTAAAATTTTAATTAAAACAATCAGAAAGTCGTTCAATTTGTGGATGCAAATAATCTAATGATCGTATTTAATACGTAAAGGGGCCATTCGTGTTTCGAGCCTCGGGTTTTCTCTCACGTCGTAAATCTGTCGTATCTCGGGTCTCTCGAGATTTAAAAATCAGTGACGTAACTCGGTCCTCTAAACACTGCACCAACATTTACTACGCATACATCTCGTACATCGAAAACTGCAATGTATACGTTACTTGAAAAAAAATGTGCAACGATATGAAGCTGTTTCATTGACAATAAAAAGGAAAAATCCGCATTTTTATTATATACGTTTACGTTCGAATATTAGTGCAGTGTTTTGACAACCCAGGTACGTCGCTTGTTCAGATAATCGGAAAGACCCGAGCGGCGAAAGATTTATGGCTCCGTGGAAATCCCGATTACTTCGATGCCCAAAATGACCAGACCTTTTCACGGATTAAGCGAGATCATTAGAAGATTATTTTCATCCAATAATTGAAGGACTTTTTAATCGTCCGAATTAAAATTTTAATTCGAAAAATGGATTCTGCATAAAGTAATACGCAAGATAAGCTTTTCCCGGAAGAAAACGGATGAAAAATAGAGAAATAAAATTTCCTTAATTTGAAAATATTTGAAAATTAATAACTTCATAATTTGACGTGAACCACCAAAATCCTTTTGGGAATACATTCGGGGTGTCGTGTACCGCACGCTTCATGCATTGAAAGTCTACAATTTCTTCCAAACGTTAATTTTGTTGCACAGTGTAATTGAGTTTTCTCAGCGAAGTTTGCTAATAAAAGGTATTTCGAAATTCTTTTTTTACGGGAGCGTACATACATGGGGATAGAAGAGGGAGGTGGGAAAAAGACTCGGGGCAATTACCCTCGAGCGCGGCGTTGGAGTAGAAAATGGAAAAAACGGCCTACAACTAGAACGCGTATTACCGCGCGAAGCTCGAGGAAAAAGGTTTGAGCCTGGAGTAGCAGAGCAATACGGCTCGACCAAAACCGAGACCATACAACTCCGTGACATAACCGGATGTACGTGCATGCGCTCCATGAAACTCCGCAGCGCAAGCTGCGCTTGCAGGCGGAGTTTTTTTACAAGTTCTCTTACAAATATGAAAAAATTCGTAAAAGTTTTTGAGAACCTACAAAGAAATTCCAAACCCTACAATTTTTTTCCGGAAAATTACAAGTTTCAACTTAACCGGTGACACGCTATTGACAATTTTTTACTCCCTCATGTTCGTTATTGCGATATGTTGCCAACTTTTTGCATACACTTAACAAGACACATGCTCCATTGTTGCTGGTGAAAAGACATTTTTTTTGGTTCGTAGAATGTTTCTTGCGTTTGTGATTTTTTTTTTAATTTCTTTTTTCCGGAGTGGATGTAATAATTTTTAATGAAATGTTTCTTTGGAATTTTTTTCATACTTTCGTTAGGGATGTTTTTCAACATCGATGTCTCATGCTTTGCATGAAATAAATTCTATTTCTGTATCGAAGCCCCAGAAGGAAAGTAACGAACCTTTCTGTTTAATATTTTTGAAGAATTTGTCAGACTTGAATTAGTATTTCCATTCAAGTGTTTTTGTAATGAACAAGTTCAATTTGTCAATTTTTAAATATCTCCGTGAAATACTTGTTTGGACGTTAAAAATTTGTTAAATTTTGTTCAATATTGATATGTAATTAATTTTGCAATAAACGAATTTGACTTTTTCATTGAGTTTGCGAAACGAATGTATTCCAATTGAGGAATAACGTAAACTCGTGTAAACTCGACTTTCCCGAATTACACATTCTCAAATGTCATCAAATTCTCTCTCAAACGTCAACAAAATGTCTCTCAAATGGAAACTCCCACTTTCGAAAGACGATTTCACTTTCTCTATACGAACATACGTACGTAGCAAGGAAAAAATGTCAATAATGAAATTGAATGAAATAATTACTCCATTCTGCACTACTTAATATGCAAAATATTGATTTTTCATGTCGACAAACACATAACCTATCGTTGAAATTTGGGAGAGCGCTTTACGTGACATTTGAGAGACTTTGCGTTCCCGAGGATGTGACATTTGGGACAGTCGAGTGTAGTAGTTGCATTTTTTGGAAAAATTTACATTGCATTATTTAATAATTATATTAAATTGTTCTTAACAACCACTACATGTAATTCTGAAAATTTTATATCCCCTTATGAGAAATGTTTTCTAAGGGTTTCTTAAGGACTTTCCTTGGGTTTTATGGAATATTTATGTATTTCAATAATTTTTCAAGAAATGTATTCGATTCCCGTAATGGATTACTTGCAAAAGTTTCAAATTCAATTACAAATTTATAAAATTCAAAAGATTTTGCCTTTCAAGTCGTCGTATCTACTATTCCTCGAACAAACAATTTTTTTCCACCAAACAAAAACTTGCATGTACCGTTCGATTCAACTTACAATAAATCAATGTAATGTAAAATTCTGATTAAATAACTAGCTTTTACTTTCACATCGAGTCATTTTGACGAACACTGGAAAAAATGATAGATAAAATTACAATTTGAGTCGAAGAAACTCTGAAATATAACGCTACAACCATTCGCTACCAATTGTAAGGAAATCGTGGAACAATTCGGCTTACATGCTTTAAGTGCAATGTACCAAAGATACGAGATAAAATAATTTCAAATTGAATCAATATATTTATTCCATACCGAACTTGAAACTTCTCCCGTTTACTCTTAATTAATTTCATTTTCAGTCTTTTCAACAAATATTATTTCTAAAACTGATATTTTGATACAGTTTGTTTCATTGTCACATCTCAACGTATCGCTAAATTCATACCCTCGTTTTATTACACGTCAGGTCGAATAACTGTCGTCGCAAAAAACGTGTCCGACATTATTTTCATATTTTTGTATTCAACTTTTTAGGCATCTTCAAGTTTGTCATATTTATCTAACTTGACAGTACTTACATTAGCGATCACGAATGTCATAAAAAAAACCATACTTTTGTACACTTTCGGAACTTTATACATAATCTATGAATTTAAGAAAATCCATTATATAACAACTACGTACATATTTTGCGGAATCAACATTTCTTTTAAAAAGGGGGCAAATACAAACTGTACCAAAAAATTTTTTTATTGGAAAGATTCACCATGACGAAACAAAAATTTGAATTTTTTAACAAAAAAGAAATCGTGTGACAATATTTTGGAATTCTACAAAGAATTTCAAGATTGACAAATAGAAGGGTTACATACTTGTAGACGATTTTGCTTTTTACATCATTAGTCAAATTAATGTTTTTTTTACTTTTCTGTTTTTCATTAGCCTTTCACAAAATTCATAATCATTAGGGTACAGTCAACGTTACGAACGACACATGTCTCGTTGGTTTTTATCGATTTATCTTCTCCTTCAACAATATATCGATTAAATTTATCATTGGTTGCACAAGCGACGCTGCAATTACATGTTTCGAAAATTTCATCAATTACTTTATTAAATTTAAGCACAAACAGTAAATGTTGAAAATTTTTATTTTCAAAGTTAGAATCAATAATCTTTTACGATACAAATTATACGTGATTTATTCTACATTTAATTATTAAAAACAAAATGAAAAAAGTAATTATTAACAGAAATAGCTGTTGCAATTTTTCTCAAATTGAAATTAGACAATTCTCAATGAGAACAATTTATCAAATTATCAACTACTCGATACATACGTAACTAAAGGCGGATTCAGACGTGGCAAGATTCCAGGTTCGGGTTTAGGGTATACCCGATTTTCAAGTCGGCTTTACCCACGACTCAGCCGGGTCTATCTATTGTCTCCATTGTTGAGGGATCTTTCACCTGCACGTACCGAAACGTTTTCTCGAGATAAACTGTATTTCATACTCAAGATGCACTTTTCATTATATATCGAGGCGAATATTTATGTGCTAATTGAAAACATCATGTAATATTCAAAAAGTATAATTTCATAAACGATTTGTCTCTTTGTAAACAAAACTTAGTATTTTAAGAAATTAATCAATATCAATTGTTGCATAATATACTTTCTCAAATTAGCACGCTCTTGATAATTTTTAAGGAGGGAAGTTAATAATAACGTTCCAGAATTTTTTGATACGAACTACTGAGAATTGGCACAATTTTTATATTCCATCACTTTTTGATGGCTACAATAACTGTAATGACTGAAATATCAAGCTAATATACCGAATATCCCTCAACAATGGAGACAATAGATAGACCCGACCGAGTCGGGGGTAAACCCGACTTGGAAATCGGGTATAACCGAAACCCGAACCTCGAATCTTGCCACGTCTGAATGAGTCTTAATATTTCATGGCGAAGAAGACGTTGAGAATAAAAAGTAATAAATATTTCAAAGGAAATGGGTTCAACGAACCAATCGAAAAGAAATTATCGTTTTCTTTAATTACAGTCAATTCTACGACATTACTGTCATTACAAACTTCCAATTCACGCGAGGGTGATGGGAAATCAAATTGTCTGACATTTGAATTTCCTCTACTTCAATTACTGCCAACATATCATTGAAACATATTTCTTAAATAATTGTCTTCCCATAAAATCGGTCTGACAGTTCTTCTTCCAAATGTTACATTCATATATTCGCAACAAGTGAGATTTGTGAATCCATAGATGTACCATAAATCTATTCACAAGTAACATTGTCGGAAGTACGTTATGTTACATCGATTCACAGCATAAGACAATTCGTTAAATAATTATTTGAAATACGAGTACTTTGCTCAATAAAACAATACCTCTTCTTTAATGCTTCTTTTACCACATTTTTTGGAACATTGGCAAAGAATTAGTAAGTAACATGAAATAAAATTATTTAAAAATCTCTAGGAATACTACTACATTTTAACATTTTCTTGTAGTTCGACGCTACATTTACCAAAATTCTCATTTTTACGTAAATACGTATACAATAGATGTTCAACATATTGAAAAATTTTATTACAGTTTCATTGTCGACAGACGAAATTACATCGCTAAAAAGATTATCGAGTTTATGAATTTTGTGTCATTTACAAGCTCTCGAAAGAATGCCAAACATTCTAAAAAATTTTCTTCATCACTTGATAATGTATTCCTTCATTTACTTGACATATCTCCAACATCTTCTTTCATTTCATTCAAATGGATTCTTTTTAAACTTTTTTTTTCTTCAACGAAAATGTTGTCTTCTTCGGATTGCTTAAAGCGTTTGTTACGAATGAATTCAAATTGTGACATTAAACAATTAATGTTTGTGTAACGTTTGTTTGTATTTTACGAGAAAATTATTGGGATTTATCGAATGAATAGTTATATCGTATTCTTTTCATAACGAATGAATTCGATTTTCTTTTCCTTTTTCTTTTTGCAACGTTTGCTCGTTGTTTAAAATTAATTACTACGTTACGATATATTCAATATAGATGTGAAATGAAATTTTTAAAAAATGAAGATGCATCGGTGCGACAGTTCCAGCCAAAAATTAATCCCACATTCGTGAACTGTCATCGTCGAGATTTGGGCGAAAAAAGGTTAGGTAAGGTTAGGCTAGATTGAGGGGGGGCGGGGGGCCCCTTGGGGCCCCAGGAAATTTTCAAAGTGTCCTTCTTTCCGGAAATTCCCAAGTTGGGAACTAACTGACATCTTCGAGATCGACATGAACAAAATCGTTGGATAAATTTTGCGTACATCGAAGGTAGGGCGGGGGGCTTCATGAAATTTTCAAAGTACTTTTCTTTCCTGCAATTTCCAATTAGGGAACTACTTGGGAACGAATTTCATAATTTCGTGTACAGGTAGCGTTGTACAAAATACTTGGTTGTAATTAATAAATTGTAAAAAGAATTAATTGTACAATTTTTAGGTCGTAATAAGAATTCGTGATAAAATTTCTATACTCGTGAAACAGGATTCGTAAAAAAGACGTACAACAGCGTGCAACCTATCTCCATATTATTTCTATCGTGAAAATTTTCATTATTACCACTGTTCGCGTCGGGAACGTGCGTTGATAAACGATTCAGAGTATTCGCGGCCTATTAATTTCAAACGGGGAATATAAAACCAAATTCATTGATATCATCTAGGCAGGAACGAGCAGGAAAAGATAATCGAATTTATTCGACTTGACAAAGATTTCCCGGTCGAAGATTACCGTTTCTCTGCTAGGGAACCCGGCCGGGATCTCTCGGAATAACCGCGTCCCTTCAATAACGTAACTGACAGTATTTACCCTATTTTTTTTTCAAACCACTGTTTTTCTTTCAACATACCCCGACAATTAATTAATTCTTACACGTTGTCCATATTTTCTGCTTTCTTCCAGAATTTTTAAATGGCAACAGTATATTTCTTTATAAAATGGGCCAATAACGATTCTAAAAAAAAAAAATTTTACACAACACAATTCTTTAAGACGACTACAACAATTAATGGAAACAATAAAACGTTTCCATTAGGAAACAGCAATTACGCAATCAACAATTTGTACCGTACGCGACAACTAAACAAATGTACAAAGAACAATCAAGTGAACGGATTTTACTTTCTCGCGGCATCGTGACGCATTACGTGGCGCGCGACAAGCGGCTTATTTTGTTCCATTGCAGTATTCGGTGCTTGACGATGTTACATCTCACGACGCCGTTCTATGGAAACAGCGCGCGACCACGTTGTTTTCCTCGATCGTGCGAGACGCGATGCCGCGACCCGAGTTTCGGAGCAGTGACTTGTATTCTTCATCGTTCGGAAATTAATAGTCGCGTGACAAATTGCGAGTACTTGTAAATTGTACTCGCAGGCTGGTCGTTCTGTATCGTGTCATCCCGCGCGTGTGTGTACGTGACAATTGCACGAATTTCCGTGAGTGACAATTGCGTGCATTTCGTGCGTGGCGCACATTCGTTCGTGCTAGATTTATGTAACTTTTGCGATACATTAACCCGGGGGGGGGGGTGTGTGAATTTACATAATTTAAAGTCGCGGATGAATGTTTTTTTTCCTTCAGCTACCCCCCCCCCCCCCGCGACTGTATCCCCACAACTCCAGTGTAATGACAATCCGATGCAATCCGTTGAAATTCAGAGAATCATTCGCAATTTCGGAGTCACTGTATTCCAAATTTAACCAAGAGACAAGTTTTCGGTACTTGAAACTTGTAGTCGCTTGCTAGTGCTTCGTTATTACACCATTACCCGCGAGTCTGTGCGTGACAATTACATAAATCCTCGCAATGTAAGTGTACATTACGAAATTGTCACTTTTGAAATTGTCACTTTTGAAATTGTCACTTTATAAAATGACAATTTAGTGCGTTTCTCGAACGGCGAACATTAATTTGTTCTCGTTAGATGAAATTCTTGCTTCGAAGATCGGAGGAAGTTTGAGAGGGGGGGGGGGGTGGGTGTTACGCGCACGTGGGTGATGTACATAATGTGTGGTCGAGGAGAATTTCTTTTATTTCTCTTCCATCCCCAAAATTCATCGTATCGTTATGAATTTCGGGCTCGCCGTATTACTCATGTCAGAATGAATAATTCCTATTTTCTCTCAGTTTCATTCCACATGTTAGGTGACGTAAAAAATTTGCGGAATCTATATTGCAATTACGGGGTACCGTTGAAGCTCCAGTATCGTACGAGGTAAGAACATATTGCAATACCCAATAAAAAATATTTGAAATACAGTTGTATTTTTCCGTTATAAATAATTTTACTGTACCGACCGGTTGAAAAGCACTCGCACGTTCGCTTTTTTTCTTTACGTCATATACATTAATATAATTACTTTTGACAAATTATGTAATAAAATTATTGACAGATTTCATTTCTTCGTGAAAAAATGCGGACCGGCGAGTGCGTTTCAAACTGTCAATACACTAAAAAAATTATTTCTGTAACTTCGCTGGCTCTTCTTGGACCGTTTCCGAGATTTGGCGATATTCACTAGTCGATAAAGACACTACAGTCTGCGTTAGCAAATCGGGTACTGTCTTTCGTATCAAAATATCATTACATCTTCGAAAGATATACGAAGCGTGTGTCTGCGACAATATTCAACAAAATGAACAATACATTTCTTAATTTAAAAATAATGAAACATTTCATGACGTCATTTTTCGCGTAATCGACATTTCATGTAATACCGTGGAACAAGTCACCTTGTCGAAAATTTTGATAGCCGAAATCGAAAATACACCATCGAAGTACCTTCGAACGAAAAGGACTTTCTTTTTCTTGGCCTTACTTTAAAAGATTCGAATATTTTTGTTTTCAATATCCATGAATCTCCGTTTTTTGTTCTCAATGTAATACGCTTTATATACTTCAAAAAAGAAAACAGGAGTTCCGAGCGTCAAAGAATTAATTTTCAGAACAAAATTTTCTAGTATCCAAATTTCGTCGTTTTTTAATAACACGAGTTTTAATTGTCATTCCCAGTCATTAAGCCAACGGACGGCGAGTCCCGTGACACAGGAATTCCTTATCTCCAAATTACTCGCTGGCCATTAAGCCCAAATTCCTTAATTTGCATGACAAAAAAAATTATGTTTTTCGAAAAGACGGTTTTGCTAAACGGATTTTGGCGCCTGAAGAACCTGTAAGCCGTTTTTTGAAATCCGATGAAGTGACAATTTGTAAGAACTTTGGGCCACATTGATGTAAATACAACGTAAGACAATTGAATCGAGTTTTTGGATCGAATAATGGGAAGCTTTTTTCCAGACCGCGGGGCCTGTCCCTGCTGAATAGAGTATCCGACATGTATCGGTATGCCATGCTTTCTAAGATTGCGTCATCTTTTGAAGTTGACCATAAAAATTGTTGATTTTTTTTTAATTCGTTCCGCGGACATCACCGCCGCTGTTGGTAAAGTTGTTCAATTTATTTTACATTTTTAAACTACTTACACAATGTTTCAATTTCATACCACTGCAACATACGAATTATACCAGGAGTGCGAGATTTCTACACGTAACAAACGTAATTTCACATGCAACTAAATGAAAAAAATTACAAACATTGTATACAAAATTTTAAACTTTATATAGTACATTCTATCGAAATACGAATAGATCTATGAAGCCTATAAAAGAAAATATATCTAAAGAAAAGGAGGGAAAGAAAGTTGTCATAGGTACGACTTGAAACAACTTTCATTTTGTCGTTTTCCAAGAGGTTGTGAATCCATAAGGATTAAAAATCTTTATAATTTAATCTTTAACCGTTCACAACCTTTTGGAAAACCACAAAATGAAAGTTTCTTACAGTCATACGTATGAGAATTTTCTTTCTCTCCTTGTCTTTAGATATATTTTCATTTATAGGCTTCATAGATCTATTCATATTTCGGTACAACATACTACATAAAGTTTACAATTTTTTATTAAATTTTTTTCAATTTGTTTCATTTAGTTGCATGTGGAAATACTTGTTTTATGTGTAGAAATCTCGCTTTCCTCGTATACTTCTTTCATTAAAGTGGTAAAAAATTCAAACATTTTTTAAATAGTTTCAACATGGAAAATAAATTGAATTATTTCACCAACAGCGGCGACAATGTCTACCGAACGAATGAAAAAAAAATGAACACTTTTTTCTGTCGACTTGAAAAGATTACGCAACTTTAAAAAAACATTGGGACACCGATGCATGTCGCGTAGTCTATTCAGCAGGGGCAGAGGCCACGCCGTTCGAAAAAACGTGTCCCCTTATTCCATACCAATACTCAATTGTACCTGGCATAAAATTATTATAAATCGTCACTTTTTCAAATTTCAAAAAACCTTACGTTACCTTTTCTAGGACGCAAAGTTCATGTTTCGCATTCTTTTTTTAAAAACCATAATTTTTTCATCTTACGCAAATAACCGAATTTTGCTTCAATTGTCCGTGACTCATTACGAGATAAGGAATGCCCGTCTCCAGGGACGCGCCTTCCATCGCCTTAACGACTGGCAAGAAACATTAAAACTCGTTTCATTAAAAATTGAGAAACTTGGGATTTTTGAAACTTTTCTTTAAAAAATGAATTGTTTCATCCTACAAACAACGGTATTCCTTTTGGAATTGTAGAAAACGGATTTCATTGGGATCCAAACGGAAATTCATCCATGTTAAAAACAAAAAAAATATTGATATCATTCGAAGCGAGGCAAAGAAAAGAAATTCCTTTTCCTTAGAACCTACTTCTACGGAGTTTACTTTCGATTTCGGCTATAAAAATTTTTGCCCCAGATTCAACCCTTACTTTCCTTCCACTGCGTAATTTATCGACGTACAGTTGCTCATGTTACTTCTCTTGAATCTTGAACAATAATCAATACAAACATAAGAACTCCGGAAAAATATATCACATATTCTCTTTCGACTGTACGTGCGAAACAGTTGCGGCAATGACAGACAAAGACACGAACCATCACATACGACGCAGGCGCCAGCTTCGACATTTGTGATGTCTGTTGTTGGGGGGGAAATCTTTTTTTTTATAAATTGAAATTATGTCCCGAAATTTTATTCATGCAAAGGAACCGCTATTCAATTCAAGTCCAATCATTGCAAATCATTGCTAATTGATTGCTAAATACGTCTACTATCGATGTTGTTTTCTTCTTCATGTACGAAATATTACATTTTTTAAATATTACAACATCAGCTCAAATTGTAATTACGAAATCAATAAATTTCTTTTTCAAAATATATACGGAACAAGAGAAAATGAAAAAATTTGGACTTCCGGAAGACCAATTCTTTTTAAAAAAAATTACAACATTGAAATAATCAGCAGTTTCCGATATAGTTTGAAAGAACTTTGCCAAATCAATGACTACGAATAGCTTCTTACGGAAAATTGTATTGTATAAAAATTAACAATCGCAACATTCGTTCTTCTCCTCCCATTATTGTTATTTTACTGTAATTTTTATAAAACCTTTCGAGTTGTGGTTCATTTTTCCTCAATTTTGAAAATCGATTTTGTGTCACGTTTTCGTTTACAATAACTGGGAAACTTTTTCTCGTTGCATTTACAAATTTGTTTTCGTAAGTGAATTCTGAATCCGATGTAACGAATTAATTTTTCGTCACTGTAACCTCGAAATCTCAACTTTGTCGCGACTTTGAGCCTCTCGTGACGAAAAGTTTTCTTCGCAATTTGTGCGAATGGGCTTCTTTAATTCGCGTGTCGAAGCCCTGGCCTTCGGCTCGGGCTACAATTCTTACGTTTCTTTTTCAAAGCCCATTCACACCCATCACGAAAATAACTATTATCATTTCCTACAG
Organism: Trichacis sp. ZL-2020; assembly: GCA_022816925.1. Lineage (NCBI taxonomy): Eukaryota > Metazoa > Arthropoda > Insecta > Hymenoptera > Platygastridae > Trichacis > Trichacis sp. ZL-2020. Next base: position 4,507 of record JABFQI010000064.1, on the reverse strand, counting down.
ATTATTCGTTCTGAAATCTATCATAATCTTCGTTTATTTGTCCATTTCTTTAAATCTCTGCAGGATAATGTAATTACGAAAACTTGAAGGTTTTTTTCTTACGGTTCGATATTAAAACAAAAAACAAAACAAACTTTAAAACCTTTTATAAAAATTAAATTAAAATATCATAATTGGAGCAAAACAACGAACGTTTCTATTTTCAATACGTATACAATAAAATTTTCCATAAAAATCTTGACACATTCATTGATTTCGCGAAAATCTTTCAAACTCGATTTGAAACTGTTGATTATTTTAACCTTTTCATACATTCTTTTACATTGAGTTGTTATAATCTCTGACGATTCGAAATTTAATTTTTTATTAATTCGAAATTTAATTTCGACTATTTAATTCGAAAACGGATCGCCGTGAGAACCCCAGAAAAAGTAAATCTTTTAATCGAGCTTCGCGTTCCCGGTACATGAGAAACACAACCATTTTAGTCACTGCGACCTGTCGATGAAAACATTGACTCTCCACAAAGAGAACGTAAAAAAAGCAGTTCCTTCTGATTAACTTATTTAAGAAACACATCGCCAACTACATTCTACGACACTATCTGGGCCCAATTGAAGCGCATACCTAAGATTTCGTTCTTCTTTGACATTTTGTCTTTTGACCGTTTCTTTTTCTAACGATTTTCGGGGGATACTCCCTTTTCCCTCACCGTGCCAAATTTCCGTTTGAAATGTTTTTTTCTTTTTTTTGGGAACGATCGTAATTTGAGAATTTACATTTAATTCCAACGGTAATGGACAGAAAAATGAACATCACGAAAGAGGCCATCGAGAGAGCCAAAATTTCGAATAATACAATCGACGATAACAATTGTCGTTATTGGAATGAGATTTCCGCGCATTTTTGATAATTGTGCGCACAACAACGGATATTCGCTGCGTCACACAAACTGCGAATATCACACGTCCTTATAAAAAATAAAACAAAGCCCTTTTTCGCAGGTACTTTCACAGCTACATATTTCCATTACTAAACGCGCCACGGGACAAATGTGGCAAAATGTTGCACACACACAGTGACAAGGAGAGGATTGTAGTGCGTCGTCGCTTCGCACCACGACGTGGTGCCCGAGAACGATTCCGGTCGAGTTACCTCGTCGTCAGTCGTCGCCGTATCTGGTAAATCTTCGCACCTTATTTCAATTGATAAATCTTGCGTTACCCGATCGTTGCGCGCAGTAGGTGACGAACTTGTCCCTACGAGCGTGTGTCGTTTTGTTATCATGTACTTGATACACTCGAAATACGTGCACTGCTTGAAACGTAACGAAATGCAAACAATTGGAATTAATAAAAATTAATTTGCATTACCACGAGTCCAGCGGTGTATGCAGCATTGTTGGAATATTTAGTCCAACACAAAGGGAATGTCTGTAGAAGGAATCCCTTTTCATCGATGTTCAGAATCGAATCAAGCATGACTTTAGCGAAAACGTAATATTTGTATATGCACAAAATTCAGCGTGTATTACTTTAATAAACTTTGATTGCATTATTTTTGTGACAAATTTCCAAATGTGTACGATGTAAATTCATTACCGAACACATTTATGTTACCAATTATACCAAGTAACGACCTTTCACTGTAATACAATTCACATAATTCATACATGCTACAACATTCAAGAAAGTTCGAAACATAGCAGAGGTTGTTGTAGATTGTTTTTTCAATATACTTTCACATCCCTTGTGAAGTTGATTCTCACAAGTTTCCCAATATCATTGCATCAATAAATCCTCATAAAAAATTAAGGAACCTTGCAAGGACATTAGGAAAATTATAAAAATCAATTTCAGAAGGGAAATTAAATTACATTCAAAAAAAGATCTGGTACAACCCCTACTTTTTTCTTGGAACCAGTTTACTGCATGTTTTGTACGGTGCAATCAAGTACCACAATTATACGAGTTGTATTAAAACGAAAGATCATTACTCGGTACGACAAGTAAGATAACTGTGTTACGCAATTAAACAATATCACAAACTTTGTAAAGGTTACGTACAAACATAACGCAATCAAATCTTACTTACATAATACACACTGGATTTCGTGCATATATAAATATTACCGTTCCCACCGAAGTCGTACTTGATTAGATTCCGAACCTCGATGATGTAAGATTCCTTCTACAGAAATTACCTCCGTGTCCAAATAAATATCCTACGAATACTGTACACTGTATGACTCTTTGTGACACGAAGTAATTTTTCTTCTGCCATGTACGACAAACGGTCCTTTCGTCCCCTGTTGACTTTTTGGAGTCGCATTTCCAGACATCGTAGAACAAACTTTATTAATTACTCATTAACTTGTGGGGTACGGTTTTTGCACCTAATAATCACACTAGTCAAGGAATATACTACCATCCATGCCCTAACTGAGCAACAAATTTAATAAAACATGATAAACAATTTACAAACGAGCTATTGAACAAATTCAGAATAACATTCAATTGTCCAATAAACTAAACGAAAGAGTATTTCGAAAAATTGATGTGAAGGAATACGAATGACGACGAATGATCAATATTATGAAAATATGTTTTTCTAAATGTAATATTATAGGTTGTCTAGCGATCAGGGATTTTCGAATTCCCGGTCATTTGTCTGTTTTTTCCCCGTTCTTTCTAGTTTTTTACGGCAAAAAATATTCTTCATTAACATCGGGTTTAACTACATATGAAACGCAAAAAAACGCTTTCAATATCGTTGGAGCGTTTTTCGTAAAAAAATTGACACGGAATGCTTCGCACTAAATTACAGTACGTCACAGATTTTTAATTTGAAACATACTTACTTATTAGTCAATTTGAAAAAATATGTATACGACACATTACGGTATTACGAATACAATCAAAGGACTACTGTTTTTGGAACGGATATTTCACACAAATTCACAACAGTCTCAAAGATGTAGGGAAATCTAATTCCAACGACTATAATTTTAATTATTAATTTGATTTTGTACAATTTCAGCTTTCTTCAAAGCCTTTCTTACGATTTGAATGAAACAAAAATTTTTAAATTATTATTTCGTCGATGCATTTGACTAAAATAATTGCCAATATATTTCTACGTACAATTATTCGGTTTTCAATGTCGATGTAGAATTTGTTACCAAGTTCAATGAGGTTTTCGTAATTTTATGTATTTTACAGCTCCACAACGCTTTATTACGTTTTAGAAAATTAAAAAATATTTCAAAATTTCACATAAATTTCATAGAATTTTTAAAAATGTGCTACAAGATTCTCAAATGTTCTATTAAGTTTTAAAATTCTTTACAAGGTTCCGAAAAGTTTCAACATATTCCACAACGAGCATCAAAATTTAAGAACATTTCAAGATATTTCATCAAGTTTCGTAATGTTTCAAAACCTTACAGGAAGTTACAGACAATTCAAGAATTTCCCATAAAGTTATCAATCATTGTCAAGATTTATACAATCTTGTAAAAAGTTTTATACTTGTCCAGAATTTACAACGCGGTATTACAAAGTTTCGTTACTTTCTGGAATATTTTCCAAGTTTGAAAAAGATTTTACAACGTTTTACAGCTGTCTAGGCAATTCCAGAATATTACAAAATGTTCGACAAGAGTCTAGTAATTTTCGCGCATTTTCTCCGTCCGAAACAGTTTCAGAATCTTCGGAAGAATATTACAGGGTTCCGGAGGTTCTGAAAATTTTCAAATATGTCCGAATATTCCAGAAATTTGTAGAATATTCAACAAATTTCCAGACAATTTATTTTCAGTTTTAAAAAATTCTACAACATACGTCAATGTTCTACAACTAAAAATTCTACAAAGTTTTGAAATGTTCTGAAATATTCTACAATTTCCCAGTAGGTTGTTGCAACTCTTTTTACGTTACGAAATCTTTTTCAAGGTTCTCGAACTTTTAATAAAACTCTCAATTTGACCTGAAAATTCAAAAAGTTGATACATTGTTCTCGAAAATTCGGGAAATCTTTGAAAATTGTACAACGTTTTGGAATTTTTCATATGGTTCGATAACATTCAAATATATTTCCATTTCTCGTAAACTTTAAGAATACTCTGAAAATATCGATGCCGTTCTCAAACGTTTGTCAACGGTTCCGGGTAGCTTTTGAATATTCGAAAATTATCTAGACAGTTTTATAAAGATGAAAAAACTTACAAGATTTTGAAACCTTTTGGAAGACTCGAGAAGAATCTAGAAAGTTATTTAATGTTTTACAAGATTACAGAACGTTTTAAAATATTCTACAATTTCATCTAAAAAATTTTGAAAGATTCTAGACAGTTCGAAAATGTTTTCCAATATTCTCGAATGTTCTACGATATTCTACTTATTTTCAAGAAATCGAAAAATTCTCAAACGATTCTAGAACGTTCTACAAGGCTTCGGAAATTGTAATAAAGTTTTAAAATGTTCCGAAAAGTTTGAGAAAGTTGGAG
>JABFQI010000063.1:0-17321 GCA_022816925.1 Trichacis sp. ZL-2020 | reverse complement strand
TGTATAAATAAACACAACTCTAAAAAAACTATCACCTAAAATTTTGTCAAAATTTTCAACAGTATATCTGTCTTGTTTTGATTATTTGTCTGGAGTTTATTTTTATTGAATATTGAATATGGACTGTTAACTAGTAAAAATTCACTAAATTGTTCTACTGCAGTGATTTTAGTATGTAATTTTTTTTAATGGCAACAATTTACTAAAAACCATTAAAGTATGATAAATAATATTTGAAAAATTATCAACTAAAAAAAGTTTGTATGTTAACCAGAAAACGGTTTCAAATTGCTTCCGACTATACATTTAAACAATAAAATTACATTTTTTGTAAATCAACGATTAATGTGTACTTTAAGACAAATTATGAACTAAATTTCAGCTGAAAATAATTTCAACATTATTCTGACATCCAGGTTATCGTCAATTATTATACTTGGGATAAAAATAAAAAGCTCTGAATCACGATGGTCATTATGATAAACATATTGAAAAATCAATGGAAAAAATGTAGCACTTATAATCTTATGAATATGACGAATAAGGGTCAAAAAGAAAATCAAGTAATTTATTTCTGTGGTTTCACAAAAGAACAACTCAAGTCCACTTTGACGTAAGGTTCAATATTGCAAATAAGTGTCAAATGAAATGAGCCTTACGTCAAAATGGACTTAAGTTTTTCTTCCCGGAAACCAGATTCCTTTTTCACTAAAAAAAAAGGTAGTTGTATGATTTCTACCCTGACCCTTTCATGTATGAATAAATAAGGTTCCATACTTCTGACGCATTTGATTGCCATGTCCAAGTGCCCAACAATTCGGAGTAAATAATGTCTATAATGAATTATTACACTCACATTGGCAATGACAGTTGGGTGATAGCTCCAGTTACTGACTAACTGAAGGAAAATGAATTTTAAATTGCCAGCTCTACATAAACACACAAAAATTAAAATTAATTTTCTGGAAATGTAGTTCGATAACTGCTTCACGAATTTTGTAAGGCTCTCGCTATTCGCCTGACTCACAGAGCCACAGAGCACAGGGTCACAGAGCACGGAGTCACAGGCTGTCACAGGCTCACCGCTTACGGGACACGGAGAGACGGAGCTTCCGCTGTCATGGCGTTGGTGAGGAGCGGGCTAGACGGGGAAAATTTGAATCGCGTTGCTAAAGTGGGTGACCTAACCTCCAAATTTGCTGCTGATTCGGGAAAAATGAGTTGCTTTATAAAAACAAAAAAAGAGGTTATAATTTTTAAGTGTTTCTCAGGTTAGGTCACCCATTTTAGCGTCGCGATTTAAATTTCCCGCGCTTCACTCGTTCTCTACCAACGCAATGACAGCATCATCATTACTGGGAATTTTCGAAGTTTGTATTTTTTTAAAGCAATTATTCAACCTGCAACCTATTTACACGAAAACGTGTTTTTATTTTGATTGCTGCAGTGGCAAGTGAAATTATTTGCTTTAGAAAAATACGAAATCCGAAAGCTTATAATTTTAAGGTGTTCTTCAGGTTAGGTCACCCACTTTAGCAATGCGATTCAAATTTCCCGCGTCTAACTCGCTCCTCACCAACGCCATGACAGCGGAAGCTCCGTCTTCCGTGTCCCGTGAGCGGTGAGCCTGGGTGAGCCTGTGACTCCGTGCTCTGTGACTCTGTGCTCTGTGGCTCTGTGAGTCGGGCGAATAGCGAGAGCCATCAATAAACGCATATCATTTCGAAGGGTACAGCATCGACTTATATTTTCCACTTTACCGACACTCGATAAATGCCAGTGTAAAAAATTATATTATAGATTGATGTAACAATTACAAAATACATATTTTTTGAGGACGAAAGGTAATAAAAATAATTGATAAATGTTATAACAATATATATTAATTTAAAAGTCGAAGAATCGAGTTTTTAAAAGATTGTTTTCTCAATTATAGTATTTCAAAATTCGTTTAAAAATCTCATTTTTTCCAAGTTACTAATTCCCATGTGATATTTAAAGGTTCTTAAAAAAATAGTCATGTTCGACATGTAAATAAAAGTTTTATTTTGTATTGAAGGTATCTTAATTTTTCACAAAATAATTGCAGTTCATCTCTTTACATATGTGTACAATATCGAACATACATTCGTGGAAATTCGTACATCTCGTTCAAAAATTTATTTCTCATTGAAAATTGTTTCATTGACAATTTTTCAAAATCTTCTCGAGATTTTGGAAAATGTTATAAATTTTGTACTTATTTATAAGATTTCAAAACTATTTCGACTTATTACAATTTACAGTACGTTTCTACATTTCCTCGGTAGTTTTAAGAAATTTGGAAATTACAAAAAATCTGACAAAATGTGACGATTTTTGAAATAGAATCAACACCTCGTTTCAAATATAAAAATCACGCTCTTCTAAGAACCTTCATGAACTTGAAACTAATGTATTTAATAGAATATCTGTATTTTGTAAACTTTCAAACAATTTTTTTTTCAAAAGTTAAATTCAATGCGAGCTATCATTTACTTGGGAAGCATCGGAGTTTGCAAGCAACATCACTCGATATAATATTTTATTACGTTAGAAGAAAGTTTGTTTCTCAATATAACTGGAATATTCGAAATAAATCGATTTATAATTTATAGACTTGAAATAAATTGTTCGGAAATGGTTCACATGTGATAAATTTAAGATTTTTAATTTTTCAAACCTTTAAATTATGACTTTAAATGTCGATTCTAAATAAATGCGCTTGAATTCGACGATTTACAAAACACATTTTTTGATAATACAATATTTTCGAAACGAATTCTATGTCCCTAGTTCGATACAAAATTTACATTGCAATAAATTTTCAATATTTCCTTATTTGGGTACCTTCATAATTTTGATACTATTTAAAACTTTATAAAATATGCAAATTCTTTCTTTAATTTTAACTTTTTGAATTTTAAATTTACGATTGTCCTTGCTAGAATTTGATGCAATGTTCTATTTTCATTGAATAACGTCTTAAAAATTTTCGATTTCATGAAACAAATTTTATAAAACCATTTTTTAAATCATATTTTCGTACGGTCCCATCATGAGAAAAAAAAAACTTTATTATAATATTATAAGTGAAATCGGAAATTTTCATTACAAAAAACCATCACTTCCTATACTAAGTTTTCGAAATTCATAGAATTTTGGTATGAATTCAAGTAAAGATTGTACACTAATAAAAAAACTGAAAAATTACAAGTTTCAGTACGCCGGCGTGCGGAGCACATTAATGTAATATTACATTTGATATCACAGGGCGGTATAAGAAATTTTACTTCCCGACCCCTTAGTATGAAAAATATATTACGCACTGGGGAGAAAAATCTTTTTCAGCCTCGTGGGACTGCAACCCTCGCCTTCGGCTCGGGCCACAAACCTCCCACTCGTCGCAAAAAATTTTTCTCGCCTTATGCGTAATATACTAGTTCTTAATAAGAAAATATGAAACTTCAGGATTTAATGGCTGTCAAAACACATTTTCACTATAGTTCTAGGAAATTTAACCATTACTATACTACAAAATTTCATTCCGGAATACAAGATTAAAACTAGAGTCTGCTCTATGGAACCAACGTACCAAAACTATTGTAATTTTTCCAATTTTTCCTCGGCAGTGTACGATACTGCAAATTTAACTATTTTTCAATTGTAGATGATTATATGTAGTCTATTTTAATTGTAGATGACTCCATCGGAAATTTTTCATCTGCAAAATGAAACAAATTATTAGACGAATTTTAAACTGGAAATAAAATTAACTATACACTGAGAAAACTGATTAAGTAATGAATACGATACGCGTTCAGTGAAAGTTAGTATTATAGTAACTGTTACTATCCATTAAGTAATATTCAACGAGAATTGTATAGTTTTTTATTTATCGTTAATGATACTATTCAGTAAAGTGAGCTCTTTCGTTTCGCGTTTAATACCAATCTGTTCAGTGAAAAATACTATACCCTAGTAGTTAAAAGAACAATGTTGCTGTTTAGTACATAGTACTAAACATTCATCCCGTCGATATTTAACTATTCCATTTAATGAAAACTACTCAATAAGTAGTGGAATATACTACATAGTTTCATCAGTGTACAGCATCTTGGAAACATTCCTGGAAGATGTTGATCACGATTCCGGAGCTTTGTTCTATCAGTTCGTCAACGTCACCTTCTCCAAGATCTTCCGTGATAATTGCTTATGAAATTGTAATAAGCTCGTACCTAGAAACGGATATTACATTTTATCAATTCACTTTTGCAAATAATTACTGTATTATTTAATTTCTTAATCGTTTTTGCGAATGATTTAATTTGTTTATGGATTTATTTGATTATAAAGCCACATTTTAATTTAATATTTGCAAAATTCGAAAAGCTGTTCCAAATTTTACGTTTGATAATTAATGAGAAAAAACCGATAGAATTAATTTTCTATAATCAGTTTTTCCGCAAATGTGAGTTAACTGCCGGAAAATCCCTTTTATAAAGCAAAAAATATTCAATTGTTATATGCCATTTTCCAAGATTCAGTTTGATTGTGTTTCAGATCAAATGACAGAGATACAAAAAAGTTGAAAAATTCAAAATTTTGTGCATTTTTATTTTCTTGCAACTAAAACAACACAAAATTATAGAACTTTTTACTCTGTCACGTTCAAAAATTATATGAATCCTTATAGACATTTTCACTTATGTTGTAATTACAGCATAATGAGAAATTATTTCTTTGACTGAATGTTTAGTGGCCCTGAAAAGGGCCGATTGTTTTTTACTTCTTCACTTTTTCTAATTCGAGTTGGTATATTTTGTCATCACCTTTGTTCCCTCGGTAAGTGTGTGTTTCGCCAATTCTCTCGGAAAAAGAAGCCTCGTAGCCGTTTAGATTCAGAAGTTATATCTCCTTAGAGATCCGTTCAGAAAGATCATTTACAAAACTGTTCATGATGCTCGTAGTTTCCGCCAAAATTCTCGTGTTTTTCGAACTCGAACTCCTAATTGTTTATAATGAGTTACTTTTTTCTTTATATGAAAATCAAGTTCTCACATGTCTCATTTTCTTGAATAATCCTTTACTAGTGTCCTGAAAATTCCAAATAAAATTAATTGATTATGAATGAGCAAATGCAAGTGTTCGTAAGCGATGCTTATTGCAAAATTATTGTTAATGATGTAGCTCCCCTGGAAATGCGTAAATTTAAAAACATACCTCGTAAAATATTCACCGCAACCCAACTTCTAATCTTACAGTTACAAATAACCTTCTAATCCTCGAAGTATGAAAATGGATGTTGTTAAAAATTTGCATATCGTAAGTTATAAAAAAATCAGAAGTGAGAAACAATTTTTTAAACCAATGTAAATTTGAAATTTATGGCATTTTTTACAATACCGGTGGTGTTCAACGCGAAAGTCGTTGCATGTTGTAAATAACCCTGATTAAGTAATTTAATGCGCGCTCTAAGTTAACAAAACGTCAATGCAAAAACTGTCCAGATTTTAAAAAAGTTTTAACATGTTTTTTGTACAGAATTTTATACTTAACAATTTTTATGATAGGCCCTTCAGCGAAACTGCAGAATTCACAGAAATATTTGTAAAAAACCACATGTGTGCAGATGAATTGTAAAATTAAACCCGCATTGCACACATGGGGACTTTTTTCCCAATGTTTATAATGATCAAACGGAGGTGTATACAAAAATGCAGACATATCGGAATTTTCTCCTAACAACTGCCTTTTTTAATCTAATAATACTGAACTATAATTTTTATCGAGACTGAAAGAAAGATTCTACCACGTCAAGGACTGTAAATTTTCCAGTGGGCTGACAATGTTACTAGTTGCTTGTAAAATTACGAGGGCTTGCAATTTTATAGTACTAGGGGTCGGACCGATATATGGCCATACGAGAAATCGTAAAATATCTAGCTTTGATGATATTCACGCGAAGCTTGTGAAATCGTCGGAATTAGTAGGTACAATTAATTTACTACTGTCTCGTTTTTTTTATACCATGCCCAGAAGGGTAAATATTTACCAGCTGGCAATTTTCATTACCACTTTTAATTGTGTAGTAGATAAGCAATCTTAAAAAACTCTAAAATCAATTTATATACTCTTTTGTCCTATCATTATTTCTGTTTGTTACATTTTGTTTATGAATATCAATTTTGTAAACTAACAATCTCGAAAATCTAAAAAAGGCAAATTTTTAAAAAACGTTTTCTGTCATTCGTTCAGTATAATTTTTTTCAGAACCAAAGTCGAAACAAAGTTGTAAATTCGACTTTTCCAGTTCTTTGAAGTATTTCATTAACAAATTTCCACAAAGTGAACAAGATCGATATAAATCAAGTAAAAACGAGTCAAAACAATACAGAACCATTATGCAAAGAAATTTTGCGACAATTATAACCGAGATCCCTTTAACATTGACTGTACTATGAAGCCCCCGTGCCCACCTGCGCTGAAGAAGGTTCTGAGCTCATGTAGACCACTTGCGGAACCTTTTTAGTTTTTTGGCATTAAGCCAATAGCATTTTTTTAAATTTAGTTTTTTATGAAAGTAATTGCAGAAATTAATTACGTGATCAAAAACCTGTAATTAGTTTTTTTTATATTGAAAACCGTACCAAGATTGCGGAAAATCTAGCGTTAAAGAATACAAAATATTTTAAATATATAACTTGCAAACGAGAGCTACTCTGTAGAATGCTTTGACGAGTATTTTTTCAGGATAATGTGTTATTGATTTGTGACAGTAAGAACTGATTTTTAAAAAGTTTGATTTCCTCGCACACTTTAGTGCATTGAAAATTGAGATTATTATTTAAGGGATAGAACTCACAAGTGTATGTATATTCTAGATAATTTTAATGAAAAAATACGCTCCGTAATTACTTTACAACGAAGAATTTAAACGATCTAAAGGAGCGAAAATTTCATGGAAAACTCAAAAATTCATTACAAAATTGTGAAGATTTTTTGTTCAAAACCGCCCTATCCACACACTCTTTTTTGAACAAAAAATCTTTTCCTACCTAACAAAAACTTTTTCGAAAATATTTTAAACGTTAATTTTATCTATAGAGCGATGTATATTTATTCAAAACGATTTTGATTAAAATTTCATGCATCTGTAATTTTTTAATCACCGACACGTTAAATAAGAAGTCTATAATTTTTATTAACTCAAAGGCAACATTATTTTCTTATTCAAATAACTTCTAATTATTTTCATGCTGATTGCCGGAGATGACTTTTATTTATCATACTATAGATCATTTTGAAAATATTTCTAATTGTTCTAAAATTACAAAAAAGTAGTATATTTTTCTTCAACGCAAAGTTTCATGTAATCGATAGCGATTAATATGTAAAATTTTCAGAAATTGTATTTTCCAGTGTTAATCCTTATTTTCAGCGTTGTTACTAATCGTTTGAAAGTGATAGACTGCTCAATCAATTAGTTTAAATCATTGTTAAATATTGTTTCCATATTTTTTTCAGACAATATTTTTTGAAAATGATCCAATTTTTTATTGTTTAAAAATGTTAAATCACAAATCAGTATAAATTAATTTTTCACCATTTTTTATAATATTTATTAATTTATTAATGATTCATTAATCATCGAAAAATTTTTTTTTAATTGTAAGTAACGTTTTGTCTACCATGATATAATTTATAATTCTGTAAAAAATTGTAAATCAATATAAATTTCTCGAAAAATGTTATTTTCAAATTATTTTAAATTGATTGATTGTTTAAATAATTTTATTTAAATTATTCGGAAAATCTTTAATTGCTTTAATTGAATCGTTTTCTAATCGTGATTTTAGTTTCATTTTTGGTTATTCGAAAGTTACGAAGTAATGGGAATAAAATTTTATCATGAAATTAAAAAATTCTACAGTTGTACTCGTGAAGTTTCCGAACGATTTTAACATGTTTCGGAATAAGACACATCAAGAATTTTTTTTTTTGCAAGATGAAGATTAGTTTAGCAAAGTATTGGAACAAGGTTAAAGTTGGAAAAGTAAACAAAGTTGTAAATTCGACTTTTCCAGTTCTTTGAAGTATTTCATTAACAAATTTCCACAAAGTGAACAAGTGACATAACATTCCGAAAATGTAAAAATACGTTTTGTAATAACTCCATAACAAAGAATTTAGACGATTTGAAGGACCCAAAATTTCATGAACCATTGTAAAATTAATGACAAAATTACAAAGTTACAAAGATTTTTCGTTATATACCGCCCTATACACACTACTATTTTTCGAACAAAAGATATTCTGCTTACCTGACAAAAAATTCATTGAAAAAATGATTTGAACATTAAATAAATATGCAATTTGATATAATAATTTTAATAAATAACAAGTTCATGGCTTTATATTAAGCCCGTATGAAGTGCAAAGAAAAAGGAAAATGAAGATATGAAAGTTTGAATTTAAATTGTCGAAATTAAAATAATTTGTCTCAAAAGTATGACACGGGACACCACAATCTTTTTCAACGAATTGTAACGAAATACTGAAACTATTATTTCGATTCAATTCGTTGAGAATGGTTTCGCGTGATACTTTTGAGGTAAATAATGTCGATTTTTCAAATTACATATACGTAAAATTTTTTAAACTTGAATTTGAATTTTTATATCTTTATGTTCTTTTTTCTTCATACTTGATATTATAAGGGCTTGATATTAAACCGAAAGCTCGTTATTAATTTGAATTTTTGTATTAAATTAATTCATTCAACGTTGAAGTGATAGTTTCAAAGAATTTTTGCTAGGAATATAGGAAAAATATTTTTTGTTCGAAAAAGATTAGCGTGGGTGGGGCGGCATGAAATAAAAAAATCTCCGTAATTTTGAAATTTCATAAATTTGTCATTAATTTTAAAATGCTTCATGTAATTGTGGCTCCTTAAGAAATTAATATAGACGTTTCCCATCCTTACGATTCATTATGAGGTTCATTGAATATGAACTTTTTCAATGGAACTAATTTCATCGTTGAAATTTTTTTTCTAATTTCTATCGGCTGGATCCAAACACTTAGTTTATTAAATCTTAACTGTCTATAGATTTTTAAGTTATTTCTCTTCTGTATACAGAAGAGAAATAACTTAAGAATTCACCTGTTCCGATGTTTTTCACAAATAAAATTAGACATTTAATAATCAAGCTTCATGCATCTATATAAAGGTCCACAGTGGTGCAATATAAGTTTATTACATCAGTATCGGTATTTAGTGCAAATCATGTTCTTACCTTCCTTATTTGCTTAAATCCTTGTTTCCTTTATATCCCTTTTTTCCTTTTTAACAGCACAGATAAAAATATTCAGACACGCACTTTTTTGACACGCAATCAAGACTGGCAAAAACTGTCGATAGTTCGAGATTCCGGTAAACTAGGTAAACACTATTTATTTACACTGGTCGCAACACCAGCCAAGTGCCAACACTGGTGACTAAAGCAGAGTGCATCAAACTCAAAGGCATGGAATGCATTGACGATGGTTGGGAAAGCTGGAAAACCAGTTCGTCAAGACAATAGGGCTCGATACTACGACGAGCACCGTTTCCAACGAGAAAACTGAGGTATAAATAAGCGCGTTGGTCATGCGTTTTATTGACTGGTGTCGCGCGTATTTAATCTGAACGTGGGAGATTGAAGTATACGCTCCTCGAGTTTATTCGACGTACATACATCTTCGTTTCAAAATACGAATCTATGATTTGATCTATGATATCAGACTTCCATAATATTATACGATATAGTCAAGTTCATGTTCTACAACGCGCGCGCTCGCATCGTCTTGAACGCTGTTTTTTCTCTCAGTGGCATATTGAACAGTATTTATATGAATTGAAAATTCGTCAAACTGAGCTTTCACTTGAGTACTTTTGACAAATTTTTATATTCTTTTGAGTTTTCTAGTTATTTTTGAAGAGCTACTTATTTTACGCGAAGCTATTTTTTTACTGTTCTATCGGGGATCTCGAAAGAAAGAAAGTGAACACTTGAAAAAGAAAAATATTGAATCATATTTGACAGCTGGGTAGTTAAATACAATCCAATACAAAATCTTTACATTTCGTATTGAAGCGTATTCGTGAGCAAGGTGCTTTCAATATTTTTTCAATGAATATTTTTTCTGGTTGCTCGTGAATGTTACCTTTTTATTTGTGCTCAGTATTGTATCATAACCTTATCTAATGTCTCTCCACGGTATTGAATATTATGCTGATGGGTGATCAATTTTAGTCCACTACTTTCAATGTCTCCCCACAGTATTGAAATTCAAGGCTATGTTCATTTATGGAGATCGAGCATTTTAATATATATGATACCCGCACATTAGAATGCCAAAATGCAATTGTGCTCTCTGACGAAGAGCTGTGAATACCATCAGAGAACATTAAGACAGTGCCCTTTTTAACTTTTTCACTTAATTTACGCCCAAGATATTGAATCCAAATGGTAGTGAACGGGATGCATATGTCTTTGTTACAATTTTCATGCTCGTGGGAAGGCAATAGTATTTTATGTTTCGTGCTAAAAAAAACTCTAGAAAAAATGGATTACTAGAAAAAAAGTATGTGGAAATAGATTAATTTTTAAACTTCTTATTTCCTTATACTAGACATGTCTACCATAACAAAATAAGAAGGATTCAAATTTTTCTTATCTTTCATATAAACATAACCTCAAATATGCAGATACTAGAATTTGATAGAAATGAAAATAATATGCCTTTGTGAATATTATTTGCAACGTGCATTAATAGAGAAAATTACTTAAATAAAATATTTTATTTGTGTGATGACGAATACCATCATACATTCTTTAACTAAACCAATTAAATATTTATATGAAACTCGACTGTAATACTACGTATTAATACATTGATACTTTGGATTTCAATACTGTGGGGAGACATTGGATCCCTATGACTGCCATTACACTGAGAGAAAGTATTGATTGCCGTAACTAAATTTTGAAGATCATGTTGACTAAAGATCACAACTATATTTTACAAGGTACACTTTACTAAGAAATTTAGTCAAGGCTACTAATTAGTACACCATACTAAAAAGTTTGGGTAAAACTGACAAAACTTTTAGTAAGATTGACTAAAACTTAGTAAGATCGACCAAGATTTAGTAACGTCTACCGAGAAAAATTAGTTGTGACCTTTTTGTCACTGCTACTATTGATATTTCTCTTAGTGTACCATTTAATGTCTTTGAGAGTGACAAGAATGTGTATTCAAATCTCTTGGTTCTCAATACCGTTCAAATTCAATATTTTTCTGTTTGAAGTGAAGAACGAGTCCTCACTCTATTTTCGTCTTCTTCCCTCACTTCTTTCAGTTCTAGTCCCTAGACCAGTGGGCTACTGTCTTGATCTGCAGCCTTGACTGCAATTGCAGCAAAAATTTGGAGACGATTGGCAAGCCCTTTCGATTTATTGTTTCCTCATTTAAGCTTCCTGCCATTTTGTCATTATAACAATGAGAAGATTTTTTTTGTATTTCAAAGAAAAAAAGTTTGAAATTTTTTCAATAAAAGTTGCTGAATAAAAAGATTATATTATATCAATATTTTGCTCTAGGAAAAACTGTTAGATTAATTTGACGTATGTTGAATTGAATGAATGATATTTTTTAGTTGTAAAGTTCGAAGAATTCAGATGCTGATCTTCTTGTCAATTGAGCCGAAAGCCAGTCTGACAAACAGCACATAAATTGAAAAACTCATTAGCGCACTAGTCGAGAAATATATCACTCTTCACCTACTCACATTAAAAATCTGGAAAAATTGACGTCCAAAATGATTAATGAAGAATTATTCTCTAAAGAGCGAGGTATTATAAAAAAGTACATTTCTTTATGTTCGGACATATTAGAAGCTAAAAGCAAAAGTGGAGTGAGTTAAATGGAATATCCATATGACTCACGCCACTTCTGCTTTCAACCTCTCATACTATATGCAATAAATATTTCGGGTAAATACATATGAATAAAGATTCAATAAAAATTTATTATTTCTAAAATTTGGATTCTTGGACTTGATTTTTTCTTAAGGTTGAATTAAAACAATTTTTGGAAGCAAGTAAATGTTTAAGAACTCAAAAAGTATGAATGATTTATGACAGAAATACTGCAAAAAATGTTACGAGTTTAGCACACCGATTATAGTTAAGGGGCCTCTCCGCGAGAAATTTGGTAAAAAATTATCCCCAAGCAAAAGGCAAGAGGCAAAACAAAAAAGTGTCAAATTAGAAAATAAAAAATACCGATGAATGAATATGGCAAAAGTTGACATTTTTTGCTTATACGATTTTGAAATCCGAATTTTAGTTCAAGTAATAAGTAATGAAATATAATTTTTCATCGCGCCCGCGAATTCGATATTTTTGTAAACTCAACTCGCCGGTTCTCGTTCAATAACTGGTGGAATGATAAATACTTTTTAAAGCATATTGAAAATACATTCGCTACACCTCCAAAATCAATAAAAGTCATAAAAGTTGCGTTGATTTACTAATATTCAATAACAAACGGCGGAGTACCTGAAGTCGGGTTTCGGAAACTTCGGCGAAAAAAAGTGTGCGACAAAGTTAAACGCTAAGAAAACCTCCAGCTAGGCGTTTTCCTTTCAGGTTTGAAAAAAATTGTCCCGAAATTTCAGTTTAATCGAGCTATAAATATTCTAACTATAGATGATTTAATACAAATCGCTCGGCGTGCGAGCAGCTTGTTCAGCGCCTGCGGTGACGAAATTAGGCTTCATATGCGTTTTTCGCAAATTTTTTGAAAACTGCGATGGTGCATTGCGAAATCGATTGTTATTCGATTTTTCACATAATTTATAGCGCGAATAATATTTACGTACCATACTTCTCGCCCTTAATGATTTTCAGATATCTCGAAAAATAAACATTGTTTCTATCAAAGTCGACGCGAAATGATAAAAAACACTTTTTTTCAATCATTTATTAATAAAAAATGTCGACAGATAATTATTCATATACTTTCATTTTACGTACTCAGCATACGCTCTTAGTTACCAAACTTTTTTTTACATTTACGTAGTATTTTACAAACGCGTCTCATAAGTAATAATCAACTACAGTTTGTTATTTCTCTCGTAGCTTTGATTTAAATATTTTACGCCACGTTTTTTTGGAGGCAATTTTGAATAAGAACGTATCAATGTTTTTTTCAATCAATTATTAAAGAAAAAAAAAGTTTTTTTATTGTTTCACGTCGATTCTGATAAAAAATTGCTGATTTTTCTACATGTATCAAAATCATAAAGGACGAGAAAAATGGTACTTCAGTATTACTTACGCTATAAATAACAATGTATCATCGCAGTGTTCCAAAATGTGCGAAAAACGCATAATATGTAAGTCAAGCTGGGCGCTGAATAAGCTGTTCGCACGCCGACCGATTTTTATAAAATCATCCATACACTGAGAGAAAGTATTAATTGCCGTAACTAAATTTTGAAGGTCATATTGACTAAAGATCACACCTATATTTTACAAGGTACACTTTACTAAAAAATTTAGTCAAGGCTACTAATTAGTACAGCATACTAAAAATTTCGGGTAAAACTGACAAAACGTTTAGTAAGATTGACTAAAACTTAGTAAGATTGACCAAGATATAGTAACGTCTACCGAGAAAAATTAGTTGCGACCTTTTTAATCACTGCTGCTATTGATATTTCTCTTGCAGTGTAGATAAGTCTAAAAAATCTTTATAGTAAGTTTTACAATGTTTCGAAAGATTCTTGAATGATCCAGAAAGTTTTATAATGTATTAGTAGGTTGTAAAATATTCTAGTAAGATTCAGAATTTTTGTGGAAAATACTGAATGTTCTAAAATGTTTTAGAATCTTTTAGAGTGTTCTTATAATATCTAAAAAATTTCATAGAATTCACTGAAATTTTTAAATATTAAAAAGTTTCTAGTTATGTAATATTCCAAGTAGATTGTAGAATGTTCTGAAATATTTTAGGATTCTTTAGAAAAGCTCTAAAAGATTATAAACAGTTAAAAAATGTTCTACAAAGTTGTAGGAAGTTTTGATATGTCCTAGAAGGTTTCCAAAGGTGTTAAAACATTCTAGAATTTCTCAAAAAATTTTCGAACGTTTTTGAAATTTTTGTCAAGTTCTGGAACGTTTTAGAAGTTTCCAGAAGGTTGTGAAACTTTTAAACATATTCTAAACAGTTCAAAAAAGTTCAAAAACTTCTAGAAGATTCTATGATGCTTCTAAAAATTCTATAAGGTTATAAAATATTCTAAAACTGTCTAGAGAAATTCCGAAAATTTAAAACACTCTCTAAATGCTTTAGAATGTTATGGAAGGTTCTAGATGATTATAGAAAGTTCACGAATGTATTAGAACAATTCCAAATGTTTAACTAGTAAAAAAAAATGTTAGACTATTCTAAATTTCTTCAGAAAATTCCAGAAGGTTTGAAAAAAAATTCAGAAAATACTGGGTAGATTGAGAATGTTTTTGTGAAAACTCTATAAAGTTTGGAAATGTTTTAAAAGGAAGAAGATTCTAGAATGTTATGGAAACTTACGGAATGTTCCAGAATATTCTAGAAGCTTTCGAAGTGTTCTGAAATGTTTTTAAAAGTTTGAAAAGCTCGCAAAAAGTTCTTAAAGTTTTTAGACAGTGTCAAAATGTTTGAAACCACTAAATTATCTGAATTGTATACTGACTCAAGTCAAAAATATTATAAATTAAACTTTATTATTCTACTGATCTTATTATGTTGATTGAATTTTGAATCGTCTCCTTAATATCAATCTAGTGATCTTAGTTTCGTAATGATGCATATCATACTATTCTTTCATTAACTACACAAAATCAAGTGAAAGTGAACATTGATACTCTCTAATTTTTAATTTACTTACTCTCTCTCAATTTACTTTTTCAATAAGCCATTTGAGTTTCCACTACTAAAATAGTCATTTTAAGGCTATATCTTGTCAAAAAAACATTCAATTGAGTGTAATTTCGTACACTCAAGTTGGGTGTTCAATGTTAAAAGAATAGGGATTCTAACTTGGCCGTACGAAATTACACCCAAGTTGAGTGTTTTTTTGACAAGTCATATGACTTCCAATTTAGTAACAATAGGGTACTTGACAAAAAAAAATTTTATAAATCCATTTTATATGTAAATTAGAGGATCGGAAAATCATCGACACGTATTTTTTCTTTTTTTGATTGACCAAAAATGGCCGGAGATACAGGGGTTTGAAAAAAATGATGTTACGTCACTGGCCATTTGCCGACAAAAGAAAATGATATGGCTAGTGACGTCACACCTCCCACTCCACGTTTTTCGAGTCTCTTTGTCTCCCTTCATTTTTGAGTAATCAATAAAGGAAATTATTTGGATTATTATTTGGATTTATTTGATTAGAGAGATTATTATTCGGTCTTCTATAAGACGGATATAATGGAATTTTTTGGTCAAGTACCCTATTTAATCAAGATTCAATTCCTCAGAAATAAATCACTCAGAATTTAATAAAAATACCAAGATGTTTTGAAATATTTTATGAATTGATATTTCTACGCGAAGACACTCAATTCTATATCGAAATATATTTTCAGTCAATGGTATCAGAAACTCCAATTGATTTTTCACAAGGACGATTTTGTAGCTCATAGGCATAACACAGTTTAAGCAGATTATTCCATTTTTGCACTTGTTGGGAAATTGCCATTTGTTCGTTAAATTTAATTTTTGATGCTTTTTTAAAAATTTTTTATGTCTCTTGTTTATATTGTTTGTAAAAATATGTTTTGTGTAATTTTTTTTTTCAAAAACGAGCCGTGATTTTGAAAAAAATTCCTAATATATTGGTTTTTAATCTAAGAACCTTAAAAAAGTGGACCAAAATCATGAAGGTCATATAAGATTTCTGTGATATTTGAAAAAAAGGGAATAAACATACAAAAAGGTGGGCTTATTTGGATGTGCCGGAGAGCGTACTAAGAAGGATAGACTCAACGAGTAAGACAAAGGGATTTTTTTTCGTAAAACACGAAGCTCAAATCATAAAATCATGTATTTGTTGTTCAAAGACCTTGAGTACGTAGAGAACATAAGTG
The DNA here is from genome assembly GCA_022816925.1 of Trichacis sp. ZL-2020. Classification (NCBI taxonomy): domain Eukaryota; kingdom Metazoa; phylum Arthropoda; class Insecta; order Hymenoptera; family Platygastridae; genus Trichacis; species Trichacis sp. ZL-2020. The sequence goes on along the minus strand of JABFQI010000063.1, from coordinate 1,113 downwards.
AATTGATCTTAACACAATTTTTCGAATAAGATGGACTAATTTTGTTACACCAATGACCCTCAAAATAAGAAAAGACGCTAAAATTTCCGTCGTGGCTGATATTTGTTGATTGAAATATATATGATGCATATTTAATTGACACCGAGAGACTTTACAACATCCAAAGCTTTCAAATTCCTTATTGTACTTGAGATTTTTTATATTTTATTGAACACGATGTTTGATGTGATCAAGAGAAGTAACAAAGTCCCTTCTGTTCAAATTGAATTACGACAATTTTGATTTCAATTGATGAAAATGACATAATTTTATTCCCTTAAGTTATTTTTCATCAAAGAAAAATTACTTCCAAGTTGCGTTTTATGATGATTCAACCCTGTTTGTTGTCAAACCTTTTTCTTCCGTGTCCATAGTTTCAAAATACACTTCGTCAGTTTCGGGTAATTTTTAAAATTTTTCGAAAAATAATTATATTCATCTCATTAAGTTAGAGATTAAATAAAAATTAAAGTTTGTATGTTTATGTACTTCAAGTGAAATAATATGACATTAGCAAATTAATAACTGTAAAAAGATATTTCGCGAATTTTTATATCCTATTTATTTATTACAAAAAAAAGGTTTTTTTTCTGTACGAATTAGTTGTTAAATAATAATCACGTATAATTTATTGATTACAATTTTTTTATTGAAATATGATCCTATCAGTCACTTTTTGAAAAAAAAAGTGCAGTAAAGGGATTACATGATTTTTTTATCCGAATATTTGGGTAGTATCATTACTGGGGAGCACCGAAAATAACTCGGAAAAATACTCCGTACCAATGCGAAAGAAGTAAACGATGTAGCAATGGAGGCGCTCATGTTCGTATACAAAATGACAATCGCTTCACTGCGACCAAAGTGTTAAAATACACGTAAGTTAACATAAAAACAAAAAAAAAAAACATCTTAAAATAGTATTTACTTTTGAATGATTTATACTAATCTATATCTGAAATTTTAAGAGTCTCTCCTTTAGACTGTTAGAAATATGTTGTTTTTTTTCAAATTTTTCTATAGCATAGTTTTGGAGAAACAAGATCCAAAAATTTCCATAACGGAATATTAAAA
>JABFQI010000062.1:0-17344 GCA_022816925.1 Trichacis sp. ZL-2020 | reverse complement strand
TCGGAGCACCGAGTTGCCTTACCAGGGGGACTCAGTGAGTCGAGCAATCGCAATTCTTTTTGAATTTTAAATAAATCATAATATTCGGCTTCCAAAGGTGTCGGCTCCGGCAAAGACCTCGGTAAGAACAAAGTTCGCCAGAAGTGGACGGTTGATCCGCTGCTATCAAACTGCAACCAGATGAGTTAAAAAAATTGTTCACGCTAGTCAAGGACGATATTTTGTTCAACAACGTGAACAAATGCGAGTTGAATGCAACTAAAGCTAAATGTAACTAAATGAAGCTTTTCACCCACGGCGTTGAACAAAAAATATTTCTCACATTGAGATCTAAATTTGGAATTTTGTTCGAGTATTAGATTTAGAATATGTGATTCAAATATAAGATTGCAAATTTCCATCAAATCTTTACCATATATTCATGGGTTGATACTCTATTTCAAATTGGAGTATAATTACAAAAATATAATTTTTCGTATTTTTGTTGGACGTCGAATGAATGTATAGATGTCTAAAGTTAGAGTCGAGAAAACTATTCAAAAATCCTTTTTTTGTAGTTTTTGGAAAATTAAAGAAGTTTTATGTGAACGAACAAAAACTTTCCAGTGTTCAATTTGATTACTCGTAGCACATTTTTTTCATCTCTCAACAAAAAGAAACGTGAAATTCAGGAGATTCGTTTTGAATGTCGAGATGCGTGAACTTTTCAGAACTGAAGTATTTTGTTTGGCGAAGCGTAGAAGGGACTTTCTATAATCTCCGTGTCATGTTGAGGAAAACTTGAAGTCATTTAGGTTTTGTCTTCCACGATGGATACACAAGATGTGAATCGTGTTTCTGCCAAAATAGTCGGCATGTGGTTCGTGGGAGTGAGCAAAAAATCAATTTCGCGAGAATTAGGAGTTTCAAGCATTACAGTCAAAAAGTGGATTAATAAATATGAAGCTGAAGGAGAAGGCAGCTTAGTTGATCAGAGACGATTAAATAATTGAAAAAGATCAACAACTGCAGATGAAGACGAAATGTTTGTTATTGAGGTGCTTAACCAACCATTTGAACCAGCCGTCTAAAGTGCTGCTAATGTGGGCTTGCAAAATTCTTCAATATCCACAGTTTGTAGACGTTTACATGAACATGGTGTCAACTGCCGTAAGGCTGCTAAAAAATCGCTCTCACAGGTCAGTGGTACTTGAAATACGTTTCTATAGCATTTTATTCATTTAAATAACATTTTCAACAAAATGAATGCGTAGAAATAAACTCTTTACATAAATATATAGATATTTTCAATCGATTTGTCATTACTTTTCGAATTAAAAGATATTTTTCATTTTTCATTTATATAGATTGTCATATGCAGAAATTTCAATTAGGAACTTTCTCAGCGAATCCATCATGTAACTATAAGTTTGAGATTTGAATTGTTTGGTTTTTTTTTTCAAAAAAATCTTTGTTGTTAAAAAAGTTTGTTGATCTGTTCCAACGACTTTGTGTGTGCACAGTTGCCTTTTTTTATTATGTTTTTTTGACGCATCATTATAAAAATTCTGATAAAATTACAAAAAAAATTTTTGATGTTACATATGAGGGTTTTGATCGAATAAGGTAATGTGCACGTAAAACAAAAATGTAACAAATCTTTAAGTTTATCAACTGATAAGTAAAAAAAGCTTGAATAAAATGAAAAATAGACGAGCGTTTACGTTTAATGTTTTTTTAATGGGCACTGATTTTTTTTTTTTAATTGATTGAAAATTTTTTATTGATAAAATTTAATTAGTTTATTCATTAAAATCACTGAAACTCTAAAAATTAAAAGCGAATTTCTTATCCAAAAATTTTCCGTGTCGTCGGCAAACCATTGCGGAGCTTTCCACTTGATATTGAAGTAAAAGGTCGGCGCTGAATGTTTAATAATTAGTACTTCCAAAAACAAAATAGCGATTGTGCATTGCCGACTTTGGAGCAAAAGTCTCTAGGAAAGTATCGAACTGGAAAAACTGACGGCAAGAAACTTTTGAAGCAGGGTTGAAGAAAAATTTAATAGTTTAGTATAGTATATATTTAATAATAGTATATTCCTTAACTAGTGTGGAAAAAAATTTTTTAACGAATCTGAGGTTTGTAACGCGAGCCAAAGGGAAGCGTTGCAATCAGAATCGTTAAAAAAATTGTTCCACACTATTCAAGGACGATATTTTGTTCAATAACGTGGAGAAATGCGAGTTGAATTCAACTAAAAGTGTGGACATGAAGCATTTCTCCCACGGCGTTGAACAATGATTATTAACGCTTTAAAGTAAAATGTTTCTATATTAGATATCATTTTGACAATGCCAGTTCTCGAGAAAATTATAAAGTGCAGAAACAATTAAATGAATCAAAAATTACCATTCTGAAAGATAATTGATAATGTGAAATTAGTGGTGGAAGTGACGATGTTTCTCGCCACGCTGACTTGATTGCCGAGTGTTCGACGGTTACCGGCGTTGTGCTCTTGTAAATATTGAGATTATATTGTAACGGTCAATCGGATTTACTTGTTTCAAAATTTTAAATTTCCCTTAATTTTTGCTACAATAGTTTGTCACTGGAAGATCTTTCAGTTTAATACTTCCCTGCAGACTTTTTTGCTTTAAAGTCAGCAATGCACGATTGCTGTTTCTATAATATTGCAAAACGTAATTGACAATAAAAATTCAGCGCAGACTTTTTACTTCAACATTAGATTGATGGCTTCTCAATGAACCACCGATAACACGGAAAATTTGTAAAAAAATTTTCATTGTGATATTGAATAAAAGCATAGATTTTCATAGATACAAAATTTTCAATTTTTCTTCCTTGAAAAACACAGTGCGGATTAAAAAAACATTAAACGTGAACACTTTTTTATTTTTCATTTTCTACACTCATCAAATTTTCAAACTATTTAATGTCAAAATCATCATCTAGTATATGGATTTTAAACTGAATAAAAGAATCGTTACTTTACATTCGTTAAAAATTATACAAAACATGTATTTTGAGTAACTATTGAAAAATAACGAATTCCTTAAAAATCCTAAACTGAACGTCACATGAGTATTTTTTTTCAAGTTTTTATAATCCCGATGTTTTGAAAACTCATATAATAGTTATCAGATCGCAATTGTTTCGATTTTCAAATAAAAATCATGTTTCACCAATTGGTTCGAATTTTTAATTCATAGGATCAATATTTAAAGCCTGATTTTAGAGTTTGAAATATATTTTTTGATTGTCAAATCGTGACAACAGGAATAAACAATTAAGTGCAATAAAGTTTATGTGAGATATCAAAGGAATAGTAGATTTTATTTCAATGTTTCCGATAGATTTTCTGGTAAAAACAGACAGATTGCTAATAGTGATGCAAAATGCGAATTAATGCTTATATTTCAGAAAGGCATATACAAATTCGGCTTGACTATGCCTGACGTCACGTGAATTTACACATCGATGATGGTAAAATTTTGTGATCGGGTGAAAAAGTTTTCTCTACGGATAGATGGTCGGTACCGGGTGTGGCGTTTGAAAATGACTGATACATCCGTATAGCGGATGATAGTATAGCCAACTTAAAACAGCGTCAATAACTTTCAGGGGGTATAGGAATCGATGGAACTGGGTGTACAGTACTGGACATATATGTCTGGTTTTTTTGAAGTACGATGTATCGTTTTTTCCAATTGTTTTTTATATGCGTCGATAGAAAAAAATTGAAAACAATCGATACATTGCATATGGAAAAAACCGAGCATATATATTCAAGACTGTACCTCCCACGAGACCAGGAAGGACGGGGACTTTGGAATCTGGAGCATCTCCACGACAGAATGACTCAGTCGACTGCGCAAGCGGTCGCTCTCACTGAATACCCGGACCTTCGCATGGTTCATGACCATGAACACGAAGAAAAAGGAGCATTTGTGTATAATGCAGCGGATTTTGCAGCGCAAAACCGAGGTCTTTCCTTTGATTTGCTTGATGCCGGTCCAGGGGAGAATGAAATTTTTCTCTTGGACCGAAATTCATTGGGGACCCGCATAAAATCTGCGGAGCAGGCCAAATCGATGAGGGACCGTACCGATCGGGACCTGATCGGAAACAGTCGGTCTCTTTGACATTTGGATACATAAAATCGGCGGGTCTTAGATCAGAGACCAAGGGTATTATCTTCGCCTGCTAGGACGAGCATATCGAAACTTTCGAGAGGCGCCGTGTTTGAGATAAGTCGATAACGGACCCAACCATAAAACGAGTTTTTTTGTCTTTCCGTTAACCATAAAATCCACGGAGAAGGCCAAATTGGTAAGGGACCATATCGACAAGACCCTGCAGACTTTTTTTCGGGATCATACGTGACTGGGAGTTTTCGGTCCCTTTAACGTTTCAATACCGTAAATCGGGGGGTCTTAGATGAGAGACCTATGGTACCATTTTTGCCTGCCAGGACGGGGTCATCGACACTTTCGAACGGCGTCGTGTTTGGGATAAGTCATAACAGACACAACCTGTCGATTGTGCAAACATCCTGAAACGCTAATGTACTGGCTTAGTGCGTACCACCTCCGACATTGTTACGGTGTCGATGCCACGCCTGTTCTACCTAATGCTCCTGTTGAGATAGTCAGTCGTCGAGTACGAGAGGACCAGAATCGACTGAAACTTTGCTTTCCCGACTACCAGACAATTGAAGGCTAACAAGCCTGACACCGTTCTCTTCCGCAAAAATGAAAAGACCATATACGTTATTGAGTTTTCGGCTACGGCCGATGCCAATATATGGGCAATGGAGGAAGAAATAGTTATTTACGTGATGGGTGCGGATGGAATTTTTTGACGAAACGTGGGGATTGCTTTCCGAGCCGAAGGCGAGGGCTGCAGCACGTGAGTTCAAAAAGTCAATCCGCACACATCGCGTACAACATTATTCACTACGAAAGCCTTAAAGTCGCGACTTTGAGGTTGGAGTGATGAAAAAAAATAAAATAACTAGATCTCAATTTTGATGTTATGAAATCAAATCACCAGTCTGGGCATATTTAATTTGTCTGGTGATTTAATTTCATAATATAAAAATTAATATCTACTGTGGACTTTAAACGACGAACAATAACATCATGTCAACCAACATTTAACTACATCTCATGGCCAAACTTTAAAAAAATGAAGAGGTCATTCTGTCAAGCTTGTTCCCGTCATCGCTGCTCTTGGAGAAGCCGACCCATCGCTTACGCTGGCATTCAACACCATTTCAGTCTGCGAGCCTTGTGCTGCGTTTTTAGCAGGTCCGATGGAAATAGTGGTGATTCTGGGCTCACTTCATTTACTTTGGACGCGTAGTCTTTAGGATTAAGGACACACGCCCCGACGTTCTACCCTTCCGTAGAGGTGTCGTCACGGTTCATTTTCATTTCCGGTTTCTCGATATACCGAGCCGCCTTGCCAGAGTAGGCTCGGTGTTTCAAGTAAGAAAAATTTTTTCATACATAATAAAAAAAAAATTGTCATTAATAATTAAGAATGCACATAATGGATCTTGGTTCAGTATTCCAAAAACCCATTGAGGGTATGGTACTAGAGAAATATATGTAAGTGCAGTGTTTTGGGAACCTATGCACGTCCCTGTTCAAAAAAAACTTAAGCGATTGGCGCGGGAAAGATTTATGACCCTAGAGTCTTGAGAGGCTGCTGAGACTTATGATGAGATCTTTTCGCCGATTAGGCGCAGTCATTAAAATATTATATTTATATGTAAATCGAAGAATTTTAAATTTCCCACGTATGAATTTTCTAATAAAAAATGAAATACGCGTGAAAAATATGCATAATAGGCTCTACCGAGAAGAGTATAAATAATAGATATTCCAAATTTTTCTAATTAGAAAAACTTTATGAATTAAAATTCTGCAAATTTGAGCTAATCTATCGAAACCCTTTTGTAAATACGTTTAAGCGGTCATATACTCCAGATTTTTCGTATTAAAATCCCATCTAAATTTTTGTGTCAGACAATAGTTTCGATTCTCGAAATGCGCGACCTATAAACTTGGAAAGCATTTCTTGTAAATTTTCACTTTTCTCGGGCTGCATCACAAATATATTTAATGCTTCATTATTACCCTTTCTATCTCTAATAGCAATTGTCGAGTTTTTTTTGTATCCTTTTGTGGTGTTGGAAAAGACGACTGTGGCTCGTTATTTGAAACTATGTCCATGTCAATTATTTTGCGCGGTGCCATGACGCTGCCAAACTGTAGTTTACCCAAAGAGTTTTCGAATTGTGCGGGGACATAAGAGGCTCGAGTAAAGGTCATCTGATCTCTGTCTCTGTTTGAAAAAAATGTTATTACCAGATAAAGAACATAATAATGAAAAATCAACTTCATAAAATTTTGACTAATCTTACTTTGGGTCTCTGTTACAGCCATTATTTTGTTGCTGGGCTTTGTCTTGCGAGTTCTTGTCATTTTTTCGGTTTCGGCGATCAGCAAACACGGTGAAATAGTAGTCATCGACGTACGGCTGATTTGTATTCAATTGCAAGAGTTGTATATTAATAAGCCAATGTTTCTCGCGGCCGCTCATCAGACCTGCATACTCGTCATGCTTGTTGAGCCCATTCATTGGATGATTATACTGCTGCTGATATCGCTGGTTTTGATGGAAGGGTTGATTATTTCTGAAGAAAGGTTGGTCGTTTTGGTGGAATGACCGATTCAAATTATTACGTTGATTAGGGCCATAACCTGGATGCATATGCTGATGAGCCGGCATGTTGTTGGTATAAAATGGCAACATGGGCCGTTCAGTGCGTAGAAAAGGTATTCCAGGCATGTTTGGATTGTTTTGTTGCTGCTGTAACCAAGCCAAGTTTCGCATTAATTTTTATTTATTGTATTTTTCAACAAAATTTATCCACAATCAGAAAAAAGCCGTTTTACAGTCATACAGATATTGTTTTTAATATTAGAACAGGACTTGTTTCATAGTAAACCAAGAAGAAATTGTTTAACCGTTACAATTTTGTAGAGAAATTGGCCCACTTTATTATAATATGTAAAGCATTCGACAGTTAATGGGTATAATAGCAACTTCAACACAAGCGAACAATGATTTTTTATTACCTTGAACATTAATGCCAAAAAAATTACATTTTTAAAATGATTTTTATATATAATTTCAGTTTATATTTTGTTCTTTACCCTGTAAAACTGTTTATCTTGATAAAAAGGTTATCAAAATATCAAGTGGAAACAAAAAATTGCTTAATTTTTTACTCAATCATCTAAATATTACAACTCCAGAATTTTTCGTTTCCGATCATGGCGGATTTTAACGCATTTGACATCGAGAGCGAGTTGTACTTTCCACAAAGGAAATTTAGAGTACCTCTGCTAAAAGTTATAGCGTACGGTGGTGAAAAGGAAGCATATAAATAACATGAATTGACAGATTAACTTTAGTAGGACGTCTATATAATACACTGAAGTCTCCCAATAAATAGCTTGTCTGGAAAAATGCCGCTCTAATAGTCAACTTTGAAGGAGATCCACTATCGCATGGTGGAATCGGAATTATGAAAATGATAATAAAAAAAATCAAAAGATTATTATTAATAATAATAATGATTATAACCATAACCAGAATGTTCGTACTATTACTGATCATGAATACTATGACCAATTGCTTTAAAGGAATAGCATGCAAAACTACAACGGAATATCCGCTTTACGCTTAATGGTGCTGCCGCGTGGTTTATTTTGGCCAAACCCTCGCTAGTTGACTTAATTTTTTCAAAAACGATAATAAACATTTTGTTCATTTCTAAGTGTCGAATTAACATGATTTGAATTTTTTAAGATAGTACTTTCCAAAAGTTACTTTCTTACAAAACATTCGAAACTTTGTGATGAATAAAGACAATAGCTCACAAATACTTCCACAAAATTTAAAGTACTTGCTATGTTTGACAGCGAAGATATTTGTCTCTGAAGTTAGCATATACTGTAGTGTTCCCATACAATCCTATGTATTATGAATTGATCATTATCTATGCTTTCAGACACAAGATTTTTTTCAAGTATAATATAAATTTTCTCAAATTATGACCAAGAACATCTATGTGGCGTGGAATGAAGAAACTGACTTTGAACCACCTATCCGTAAAAACATTTTACGACTGTGAAGTATTGTAAAACGTTTCTTACGGATAGGTGCTGTAAGATAAGTTTCTTCATTTCACGCCACATATTGAATTTTTATCCTTGTGAGTACCACTGCCATTTTACGTTTCGGGACAACGTATTTATAAAATCCTCATTTGTATATATTTATACATATATGTATACACGAATTATATTATATTATAATATATTGTAGCATATTATTCTCTCGATTTATATTATGATATAATATGATAGTCTGAGAGTAAAAACCGAACACATAAGGAGAGAAAATGTAAAGTTTCAAATATATCCGCCTCTTACTTGTTCGGTTTTGACTCTCAGCCGCTCATATTATGCCATAATTATTTATATCATACAGTAAAATTATTTCACAGATTATTTAAAAGACTGTACTGACAATTTACAAGCACGAGAAATAATAACCGATGTGAAAAAATTCAATACTTTAAATTTCAATTCTCTTCTGCAAGTAATTTTTTTCCCTATGTTAATAAAATTTTCAAATTTAACAGTTCTTGCAAGAATGAATGAAAGTCCAAATTTTTTGATTTTAATACATATTGGTAATTATTTTCTGTGCATCAATATCGAACTTGCAATCGTCATTACATAGTCTTTCACTTAATAATCACTAGAATATAATTGTACAATTATTTCGATTGAAATTAATTCATTTAAATTAATAAATGAAGCTATTCGATTTATGTAGGTGAGTACATGAAATCGACTCAAACTATTAATCAAAGAAAGTGTGAAAATTTGTATGGAAAAAATTCGCTTTATACTGGGTTTGAATCCAGGACCTCTCGATTGCCGGTCGAATGCTCTACGATCTGAGCTATACAGGGCGGCGCTTGATTTTCACAGAAATTAATTTCATTTTGTCATTTATTCGAATCAAGAGGCATGATATTTTATAATTTGTTGTGTTGTGAATTCGAATTACGCGTCGTCAATTGGCGTCATAACATCTTTCTCGGCTTCTGTTTGGAAGCAGTCCCGAAAAATGCCGTTGAGTGTCGGGAGTTCCGCCAGGTGGCGGTACTGCTCGGCCAAGTGTGCTCCCTCTACTGTGCTTGTTCGGTGGCGTGAGGCACTCGGTTTCATTGATTCTGTTTCCGGGGTTCGAGCAATATATTTGTAGAGAGTAAACAAAATAAAGGTTTTTAAGAAACGTATATTGGTACATAAAAGTACCCCAAAACCTTAACAGGTTATGGGCCTTGCACTTTTCCAGCGCGCAATTTATAGATATACTCTTTTACGTGTGTTGTGCAAACGGAACAAGGGACATAGAGATCGATGACCATGAGGTGGCGGTAGCCAGTTCCCTGCCCTTGAGATGAGGAGAAAAAAGGGCGACTCCCAGCGCACACGGGGAGCTCGAAAACCGGGAAAACACGTAAGAAGAACTTTTGAGAGATTTTTTTTCGACCGACCACGAGGCGCGCGAGCCGGACGCCCCGGTCGCCCAAGGTGGAAATGAGGGAGAGCTATCTACGCCAAACTAGGCCCCAGCAACGAGGTAAATAACGAAAAAAAAAAATCAAATAAGGGTGATTGTGAGTTCATAACGAGTGGTCTAGCCGCCTAGGGAGAATCTCAAAAGGGGTTTTTCTTGCATGGAGGAATGCTATAAAGGAGTTGATGAAATATGTACGGCTCGGGTGGAAATTGGCAGCATGAAAGAGGTAGATCAGTGCAAACGATGTTTTGTGAAAAATCGAATGAAATTGAAATTCAGTGCCATTCTAAGAAACACGCGGCCGATTTTGACGCGAAAGGTCGGGGGATATCCGGTTGTTGGGCGGCGCGAGTGCATCCGGTAGCGTTTTTTTTACCGGGCGGCGCAGGGGCAACGGAAGTCGGCCATCTTGTTCGAGAATTTCCCGCGTGGAATTGGACCAGAGAACGACCGTGCCACGTGAGATCGCAATCGATGATCGGCTATCTCGATCTCGAAAACGTACTCGGCCGGATCGAACGATATATCGAGTTCGGTCGAACATAGTTCGAAGTAAATCGGTTTTCATCGGAACTCGAAAATTTGCAGCGAAATGAAAATGAAACAAATAAAAATTGATTACAATTAAGCTAAATTGGAATAAATTAAATAAAATCAAAACAAAATAAAGCAAATAAAATAAAATTAAATTAAATAAACAAAATTAAATAAAATTAAGTTACATTGTGACAAACAAAATAAAATAAAATTAAACTAAATAAACAAAAACTAATTGAATTAACCATAGTAAATAAAATAAAATTAAAAAAAAAAAATTAAATAATATTAAGCTAAATTATAACAAACTAAATCAAATCAAATTAAACTAAACAAACAAAAATTAATAACAATTGAATTAACGACAGTTAATAAAGCAAAAATAAAACAAATCAAAACTGAACACAATTAAAATAAATTAAAAACAAATTAAACAAAATAAAATTAAAATAAATAAATAAAATTGATAACAATCAAACCGACCGCAGTAAATAAAATTAAAAACAAAATAAAATGAATAAAATTAAATAAAACTAAGCTGAATTAGAATATATTGAACAAAATTAAATTAAATTAAATAAACAAAATTAAGAACAATTGAATTAATCACAGTAAATAAAATGAAATTCGAAACAAATAAAATTGAAATAATTGAGAAATGAAAATCCAATGAAGCAATGAGTATTACACTCAAGTGTGGCCACAGTAATTCTTAAATGTTCATAAGCTTCAAGGCTCAAGAGCAATTTTATCACGAGACAATTGTTATACGAAAGATCTAAATTATACGAGAAAACACAGATTTACGAAATCGCTATAAACTTAATTACTCAGAATAATTATCCTTATCCGCCCTGTGTGACCGAGTGTCTTAATTCCGGCGAAGTTCGCCGGTATGCACTCTGGTCACATGGACCATTACGGAAGTGTACGGGTGTGACGTACATGAAAATTTTTGTCGTCATGGATTCCTGACACTTGCAGTGCGGTATCAGGAATTCAGGACATAGTTGTACTTGCCTAACCCACGAATAACGAAAGAACGAATAGCGAAATACGAACAACGAATAACGAGAATGAAATGAAAAACGAAGGGTTTTATCAACGATTACAGATACGAACTACGAAAGATGGCAGACGACAAAGACGGGCAACCAGTACAACAAAACAAGGGGAAAGACGACGGGGTCGTAGCCGACCAGCTTTTCGCGGGGGATCGGGATGCAGACGTTCCGGTGAACACAGTCCACACCAGAGGACATGGTAAAGAGGTTTCCGAAGATAACGAACAGGCGGAAGTGGATGTTGTGGTTCTGAACGAAATGGTCCAACCAGCAGAAGCGTTGCAGGCCAAAATAAAACTACAAATGGAAAAACTAATAGAATCAAAGAAAAAGAAAAAGAATGTAAATATTGACGAAGAAGCAGCAACGACTGGGTCACAAGGGGAACATTCAGAAATACAAACGACAGTTCCAAAACCAAAAATCACGTCAATTTCAAATTACAATTCAAATCTTAACTGGCAAAAGTTCAAAATTCCGAAAATTAAAAATCAAACTATTACTTCACCTGAAGTAACCCAGTCACCTCAAACCGCTCAAGTTTCGCGAGATACCATTCAAACTGGGGAATTTCGAAAAATAATCAGTGAGGAATTGGCTAAGTTACTGGGGAAAAATTTGGTCGAAAATGCAGAAAACGGTTCGAAAGAAAACGAAAACCCAAACGTACAAATTCAAGAGCAAGTTAAAGAAGCTATTCGTATAGAAGTTTTGAATAAAGATAATGGGTATACGAAGCGCGATTACAAGTTGGGTCCTCAAACAAAATTTGAACATTTTTTGAATTTTTTTCTTCCGAGTTACGCATGTGTGATCTTTTATACGTAGTAGATGACTCAATTCAGCCACCGAAGGGCGTGCATGAACAAACAAAACAAAAACACGTTTTTCGAGTAAGGGATATTCTAATTAACAGGATTGACCAAATATATTTGTCCAAAGTATTGCAAGTAAAAGATCCTAAAGAAATTCTCCAAAAGTTGAAAGAATTCAAACGATGTGAAAACAACGTAACGAGCGTAAGCATACGAGGGCAGTTGTATAACATAAAATACGAAATCGGGAAAGAGACACCGGCTAACTTTTGGGATCGATCTGAGGAGTTGGTGCGGAGCTACGAAAGTATGTCGAATGTACCTCCACTTTCAGAGGATGAGAAGCGCGACGCTTTCTATGCTGCCGTGTATGCGGCTCTTCCCGATATCAAAAATGTAGAATTTCAAACAGTAAATCAAACCGGTACGAAACTGACATACGACACGTTGAAACGATTCATAATGCAAGATGAAGCCAACAGAGGCCAATCAATAAACACGACTGTCGGGGCTGCTTTTTCAGTCACAAATAAAAGACGAACGAATGAAAGGTGCTTCGAGTGTGACGATATTGGGCACCGGAAAAACGATTGTCCGAGAAAAGGACAAGGACTCCGTAAATGCTATGAGTGCAACAAGTTCACCACGCACAAGGCATTTGAATGCGAACAAAGAATCAATCGATTCAATAAACAACGAGGCATTCAGAACAATATGAAGCATGATAATCGCTACGATCAAGGCTTGCATGCACAAAATAAAAGGTCGTTCAAGCCACACTTCCAAAACCGGCGTGGTCGGTTCACGCAAAATCAACGAGGCAACCCGAGAGGAAATTCTCGAAAACCATACTATAGGGGCCAGCCCAGACGACAGTTCCAATCGAGGACCTTCTCGAACTCAGTGGCGAACGCTAATCTAGCAGACGTTGAAGGAGGGGGAGAATCCGTCGAAAACGAAGGTAACAATTACACTTTTCTAACGACGAATAAAGAAGCGAAACTAAACAAAGATTATGAATATTTATATGCGAATACCACTACCTTTTTCCTTGCTGATTCGGGAGCGACGGAGCATCTGACATTTTCCAGAGAAATTCTCGATAACTTTAATGACACGGGAGTGACTATCATAAAATGTGCAAATAAAAACGACAGTGCAAATCTGACAACTGAAGGTAAATGCAACCTGCATTTTTTTACTAATTCAAAACAAAAAAGGTGTTGTACTCTGGAGAATGTCATCTGCTCCAAGTCGCTTTCTGAAAACCTGTTGTCCTTGCGAAAACTCGTGGAGGAGGGATGGAGTGTTCACTTGGACAACAAACGAATTGATATATATGACCCAAAAACGAACGAAACGTTTATATCGGGGGTATACGATAGCCCATACTGGGTGATAGAATTCAGATTAAATAAACGCGAAAGATTGAACGACTGCTCACGACAGTTTGAAAATGTTCCAAAAGCAAACTTGGTGCAAAACACAAAAAACGAAACGAAAGAAACCCAAATAAATGAAATCGAAAAGTCCAAAAAAACTAACAATAAAATAACAACCGAAAATGAAACAAAAATTGAAACTGAACAAAACGAAAATGGGGTTCACATAGAAACAACTGAAACAAATGAAAAAGTTAAAGCCAACGAAGAAACGACAGTTAACACCTCAGGGATATCTTGTAACGAGATAAAAGCAAATGACCCTATGATTTCAAATTTTGACTCAACGATCCTAGATAGAAGAATAATTAACTTAGAAGAATTGCCGTCGGTAGAACTGCTCGAGTGTGATTCGCCACTCACGAGTAGGTATATTGATTTCATTGAGTCGAATAAAGCAATGCTGTGGCATGTCCGGATGGGACATGCTTCCCTTAATTATTTAAAGAAACTTAAGAAAATCTGGACGCATAATAAAGAATTACAAAATGTTAAGTTCGAAGATTCAATACTAGACTGTGAGATTTGGGCCATGTCAAAAATTCAACGATTACCTTTCCGAAACGAACGAACTAGAGCGACACGCCTTTTGCAAATAATACACTCAGATTTGATGGGAAAGATTTCCCCAATTACGTGGCCTTCAGGTTATCAATATATTGCAGTCTTCATTGACGATTTTTCCAGACTGGCCATGGCTTATCCCATCAAAACGAAAGATATCGCGGGGAGAAGTCTTGAGCAATTCTTGATTAGTACTAGAAATTTGCTAGGAAGAAACGAAAAAGTTTGCTACTTACGAACGGATAAAGGAACCGAATACACTGGCGGTTACACGGACGAAGTGCTAAGACGCGAAGGCATAGAACGACAAGCCATAAGCCCAGATACGCCACAACACAATGGAACTTCAGAAAGGTTCAACCAAACTATACAAAAGAAAATCCGCGCGTTAATGTTAGATTCGAAATTACCATCAAAAATGTGGGATCTTGCACTGGGGGTCGCGATTTATACTTACAACAGAACCCCCCATAAATCAATTAACTATGAAAACCCTATCACAAAATTTTCTCCTAACTTCAAAATTGACTTGAATCAAACGAGACGATTTGGGTGTTTGGCGTACTGGCGAATAACACGAAAGCCTGACACAAAGTTCTCGGCACGAGCGATGCGCGGTATTCTCGTGGGCTACTCCCAAACGGGTTATCAGTTCTGGAGTCCTGAGACAGGCAAGTTTTTCGAATCACGAGATATCAAATTCAATGAAAAATTGGTCTACAGCGACAAGTATCTCAAAGAAATAAAATCATACCGACCAACGAATGAAACGATCGATGAAGTTGTATTCGAAAACATGGAAAGTAACAACAGCATGGAGCGAGACAAAACAAGTAACGGAGGAAGAGAAGAAAACGGAGGGAGAAGAGAAGAAAAAAAGCAGAAGGCCGAAGAAACGGAAGCCTCAAAACGACAGTGAAGCGAGCAAACGCATCAAAACTGATCAAAGAGAAAATAAAAACCCACATAACACACGGAGTCGGAAAATAAAGGATACGAGCTTTGCGCAGGCATTCCTGTCAACGACTAATGTAGGATCAATTGAACTTGAAGGGTTGCAGCAAGTCTCTCTTGCTGAAATCAATCGAGATCCAGCATCGTACAAAGAAGCGATGAAAACAAACGAAAAAGACGAGTGGCAAAAAGCCATAGAAAGTGAACTAGAAGCTATGGAAAAAAATCAAGTATGGGAGATTGTAAACCGACCACAAAATTACGAATCAAACAAGAAACCGAATATAATAGACTCAAAATGAGTGTTCAAACGAAAGACTGAACCAAACGGTGCTACGAGATTCAAGGCACGCCTTGTCATAAGAGGTTTCAAAGACAAAAACGAACATAACCTAAAGGAAACGTATGCGCCAGTATCAAGAATGACGCTGGTACGAACAGTACTTGCAATTATCAACTACCTTGACCTAGACGTGTGCCAACTTGATGTAAAAACAGCTTTCTTAAATGGCACGATTAACGAGGAAATTTTCATGGAATTTCCAGACGGCTTGAAAACGACCGAAACAATGCGACAAAATAAAGTCTGCCACATTAAAAAGGCATTGTATGGACTAAAAATAAGTCCTAAACGATGGAACGAAAGGTTTACCGAAGTTGCGAAATCTCTTGGTATGAAAAATGACGATCACGACCCGTGTCTCTTTACATGGCACTCGGAAGACAAAATCGTAATATTGATATTATATGTAGACGATATGCTACTGGCAAGTAAAGACAAAAATAAAATGCTCGAAATAAAAAGAGAAATTATGAGAACATTTGAAATGTCAGACCTGGGAGAACCAAAAGAGTTCCTGGGGCTGGAGATACAACACGACCGCAAAACGAGACGAATGAGTATTACTCAAAAAAAATACACCGAACGAATGATCACAAGGTTTGGTTTTGATCAAGAACACCCACAAAACACTCCCATGATAACGAGTCAAGTCCAAAATAAAGAGCGTAAATAATGAGAAGAAGAGATGGCAAGTCAAGAGTCTGAAACGACAGTCGATGCTCCATACAGAGAAGCAGTAGGAAGTCTACTCTATCTTGATGGAACAACGAGACCAGACATTGCATACGCAGTAAATGTTCTGAGCAGACACCAAACGAATCCAACAGAAAACGAATGGCACATGGTTAAACGAGTTTTCAAATACTTGAAGGGCACAACCAAACTAGGTCTAAATTATTATGGCCGACGGGGCGACATGGTTGCGTACTCAGACGCAAGTTTCGCTGACTGCAACGGATCAATATCCACGTGTGGGTATATTTTACGACTGTTCGGCGACACCATTGCATGGAAGACAAGAAAACAGTCTTATGTGGCCTTATCGACATGTCAAGCTGAGTATGTCGCAATGAGTTATGCATGTCAAGAATTATCGTCAGTTAGCAAGTCGCTTGAACGAATAATGCGCGACGGCTTCCTGCCGGCGCAGCTAATGTGCGATAATAGAGCTGCAAATTTTTGCGCCAAAACGTGCGGCGGAAATAAACTCCGGCATATGACAGATATTCACGAAGATTACGTAAAAGAATGTGTCAAAGAAAACAGGGTAGAAATAAACTGGGTGTCCACTAAGAATCAGCTGGCAGACATTATGACGAAGGCATTGGGTCATGACCTTCATATCTTAATGCGAGACAAAATAATGAATTATGAACGACTGTGAGCGAATGAAACGATAGAAAAATCTACCGAAGCTTCCCACGATAATACTAATATAAAAATTATATGTTACAGAACCCTAAACGATTGAATCCCAAGGAAGAGGGTCGCTGACAGGATGTCGTGTTGCGACTGAAAAAAGCAGGATAAAACTTGTCAAACAATAACCTCAAATTGACGGGTTTAGAATTAGGACTTGGTTGTACTCGAATATTAAGACAGTTTGGCCTCGGGAGGGAGTGTCGGGAGTCCCGCCAGATGGCGGCACTGCTCGGCCAGATGTGCTCTCTCTAGTGTGCGTATTCGGTGGCGCGAGACGCTTTTCCTTCTTGTGTGTTACCGGGACTCGTAATATACGCTTGTAAAGAGGAAAAAAAAAAGGTTTAAACAAAACGTGACGTGCATTAAATATCAAAGTACCCCAAAACCTTAACACACTTTTTTAACACATTATTAAATCTTAATAATTGTAATTAATTTTTATTTCCATAAACAAAAATAGTAATCGATCGATTTTTTTAATTTGTCTTTTGATTCCCGACACATCTGAATTATCAACAATTAATT
>JABFQI010000061.1:0-17361 GCA_022816925.1 Trichacis sp. ZL-2020 | reverse complement strand
GTTGACATTAAAAAACCAAATGAAAGTGATAAAATATTGCTGAAGAGATTTTGTCTGCATAAAATGACTTTTTTGCACGGTAGAAAAAATCCTGATTTTGCTACTTTTAAGTTTTGGTTTTCTCACAAAATACCGTTGTTGGGAAGGATGCAGTTCTCAATTGGTGTGAAAAGGTTTTGTAACTCGTGTAATTGTATAATTATTCACCTTCAGCTCGTTTTACAATCCTCACATTAATGAAAAAACTACGTTTCACACTGAATAAAAAATGTGCCATTGTGTCAATACCATATTGATGATAGGTATACTATCAAAATGAGACATTATTTGATATCGAATTTAGTTTCCAAATATGCTCCATTCTCAGCTTGCTGATAGGTTAAGTTCGGAAGAGACGGGCTTCTTTTACTTAAATTGCTGCCAGTACTTACTGAATACCATAAGTATTAGACTTTCGTAAAAATCTCTAAAACATTTATCAAAGTCTATAAAACAATGATTCGTTGAAAGGCTTTGATGATTGTTCGTTTTTAATATTGTTGAAGATAGTTGCAGATTGTATTAAATAAAAAAATTATCTATTTGAAAAATTGTTAGTAAGAGAGGGGTGACTGCATTCATTTAATTGAATTTTGTAAATTTCTCATGTTTAGTGTTCAATGTTTAATTCATGAAAATAATACAAATACGCATTCTCATAAGTGTTTAAATCTTCTATTAGTATTCAAAAATTTCATACACGCATCGTCAAAAATATAACCAGTGACGTGAAACCAGGCCTTACATTTATAATTGCAACGCAACAGGTCATTTGAATTTTTCGCAGAAAAAAAACACGGTATCTTCAATAGAAATACAAAAAGTGTGTATCCGAAGTAATTACCATTGGAAGTAACACATTTTCCCCATCTTGTCAGCAAGTTATGAATACCATCCCAAAAAAATTTTTCTTGTTTCGAAGCGAAAGATTCAGGTAGCCATTTTTCCACGTCTCCGTATGATTTGAAATGCTGTTCAGCCAGCACGTGAGCCATTGAAGAAAACAAATGGTAATCTAAAGGAGCCAAGTCAGGTGAGTATGGCGAGTGCGCGAGAACTTCCCAACCAAGCTTTTTTGTCGTGTCCTTGACCAGTTTTATGGTGTAAGATAGAGCGTTTTCAGAAAACAGTATATCTTTGTCGTACCTCTTAGCCCATTCTGGTCGTTTTTCGGTCAGTGATTGGCTCGAATTGATCAGTTGTTGTTTATAACATTCCCCGTTGAAAGTTTCGCTAGGCTTCAAAAGTTCGTGGTACAAACTCACAGTAAAAACTCATAGTAATGTACTAGAACTAGAGAATTCAGAATAATCTAAAATTGTATCCAACTGTATTACATTCCAGAACTTGTTAAAACACTCAAACGATCTACGTTATCTAAAAATACTTATTACTGTCTAGAAACTTTTTTATACCACCTGACGATTTTACAAGTTTAAAAATATTCTTTAACCTTCTAGAATGTGATAAAACTTCGAAAATTACGGAAACTCTTAGAATATTCCAAGACTGACTATAAGTTTTTTAATTTTTTATACAAGGGCGTAAACTTCCCTCTGGATGATGAAAAGATCTTGAAAAACGAAAATTTTTTGGGTATGGAGTTTTATTCACATATTGAAGAAAATATGTCGAAAAATTCATTATCTCAAATTTCTAACAATATATAAAAATAACAACAGTCGATTTTCTTTTTATTGACAAAATTCTTCGCCTACTTTTTGCACCTACAATCAGCCGACGAGAACACATACACATACACGCACGCACGCGCACGCGCGCGCGCGCGCACACACACACACACACACACAACACTGTGACCTCAAAAGAATCTGAGTGCTGTAGTTTGTGATGTATGGAGCCGCTGCATGCTAACGGAACCACAGTCATGGTTGTGTGTCAGTGTCCGCCTTCCAGACGTTACAAGGCCAATTGGAAAGCGGACACCGGCGGATACTTCGGCAAGGACCTTATACACAACAATAATGATAATAATAATAATAGAAAAAAATGATAGTGATCTACACTCACAGAAAGTCTGTGAACAGATAACACAAGTATAGTTCAATAATGTGACTATAACCCCAATATACTCTGACCAGCTGGTTCAAAAGACGACAACTAAGGGGTAGCACGATTTCAGTTGGATAGTCTCGTGCATAACTTTCACGCCAAAACATTTTCAATATCAATAGGTATTTCGTTGACCTTTCACGGTGTCAACATGCTTCTTTGCACACTCACACGACAGACGCTGTATGTATACATGATGACGCTACAGTGGTACTAAGATTCTCTTTTGTTTTCGCCTTCATGAATATATATAATTTTGACTTCTTTTTGAGAAAAAAAATCAATGTCCTATTGTTGATTTATCCCGTTTGAATGTTCACTGTTTCGAAGTCTTCCAATAACAATAACAACAATAACAACAATAACAGACAACTTAATGTTGATCAAAAATTTGCATGATTTCACAATTCGTTACCAAAATAAAAACTGATTGAAACCCAACTTTTCGAACACTGGAGTCGACAAGATTGGATACAAGAATAATGAAAGTATACAATTCTGATGTACCTATAATTTTCGAAATTCAGCAAAAGGTAAAATTTTTAAAATATACTTTTCCCAATTGACGATTCCACTTATTGAAATACCAAACAACTTAATGTTGAAATGATGGTCTTTTAATGAGAGTGAACAAAAGTAGAGATAACATTTTATTTTACTCCTCCTCTCAAACTTACACAGGCAAATGTCAAAAATTACCGCAAAATGATAAAAAATCTATAATAGAGATATGATTTTTATTTATAACGATTAATACATTTCGTACACACCAAAATAGTTCAATATTCAATACTCGTTATTTATAGAATATCGCATGGTAAAACCAATGAAATACTCATATAACAGTGATTTCTTCTTTCTGACAAAGAAAACTTTGCTTTTTTGAATGACCAAGGGTGTTCCTTTGAGACAGTGATCCATTTGCCAAACCCAGCTTCATAACATTGAGAAATTGTTGAGCTTTCTAAATACCCTAATCCGTTTAGATACTGATACAATTTTTTATATCCTATGAAATGCGCATCTTTCCGTCTTATAGATTTAAGCCTTGCGTCTTCAAGCATTTCCTCTTTACTTGGCAACACGGTTGCATTTTTCAAAACGTGGACGTAGTATTGTGCCTGTTGGATGAATAACACAAGTTATATTCAATTGCTCATTGAAATTCATCAAGTCGTAAAAATCAAATTTTATGCATTTCAAAAAATAAATCAATATGCGTATGACCTGGATATGACTGGTCAGGAGAGAAATGGTTCCTAAAGTTATACCGATGAAACCCATTCTTGTGACCTTCACATTCACTATATGTTTGTACAGAGGAAAGACAAAATTGTCTTCTACTGTGATGCCGACCGACTCATCTAGAAACGATAAATCATATTCATATCCTGTACAAAACATAAGTACATCAACGGTGACTGAAGATCCGTCTCTGAAATTTATGGTGTTTTCCGATACAGATAAAACTCCAACTTTTTCTGTTATCTTCGGCGGTGGCGATTCTGGTAGTCTAGGAGAAAATTTTACTATTAGATTTTAAAGTTTGTTAGAAGTTTCGTAAATCTGGCCTGAATTCGTAATGACACTCCCATCACATATTCTATACATCGTGTCCCAAATTCACCGCAAATCCTGGAAACCATTCCCTTGCAGAAAAAACCGCCAACTATTGAGTGCGCAGACAGAACTTCGGTGTTTTTTTATCCTCCCAACTCGAGTGTGCCGAAAAAAAAAAAACGCAGAGATTCGAACCTTGGTCAGGTTCGCTAAGTTGCTAGCTAACAACCTTAACCGCGCGACCATCGAACCCAACTATCTACCGTTCCTTACAGCTGAGTGCGTTTCTTACAGTTAAGTGCGCGCACCCAAAGTTGACGGTTGCTCGCCCAACTTTAAGTGTGCGCACCCTATGTAATTATTAAATTAAAATTTGAGTGTTTTACATCTCAATTTTATTTTTATCCATCTATATAGCGTCTTCACTGCAAAGTTGAAGTATTCCTATATTCAAATGTGAAAATTTAAATTAATTGATATAATTTACATATTTATACCCGAAACCTTTGTTCGCATCCTGTAGAAGGAATAATTTGCTTTTCGCTTCATTTCTTATTAAATGAATGTTAACGCCACACTTTACCCGAAAGGGCATATTGGCTTTTATTTCTCTTTAACAATTTACTCTACTATATGGTTTTCAATTTATTTTCATTTCCAGCTGATGGGTGGGCATTTATTTTAAGTGGGTTCCGAACCACTATTGTGTGCAACTACTAATTTAAGTGCTCTCCGATTATATGCCAAAGCTTTTGTTCTCCAGGTTTCGTACGGTCGCTTCGCCTCTACTCATGGAAATGAGTGCTTATGAGTTTCATCATTCTCAGTTCGCATCCTATAGAAGGAATAATTTGCTTTTCGCTTTATTTCTTATTAAATGAATTTTTATCGCCACATCTTACCCAAAAGGGCATATTGGCTTTTAGAGTTCGCATCCTATAGCTAGGCCAATAGAAATATGTATCAAAAGAGAAAGTATAGATTATCATACTCATTTTAGATTATATATATTGTATGTTATCAGCTGTCCAATGAATAATTTCAAGAGAACAATAACATATACATGATAAGTAAACCAGTTCACATATGTAAGATTGTCTAGAAATTAGGCGCAGAAATTATTCCGACCCATCTTGACAAATTCTGACATTTCCAGACCCTCGGATCCCGATTTCTCTTTGATTCAAACCCTCGGATCCAAGGGTCTGGAAATGTCAGAATTTTTCAAAATAGGTGGCAACATTTCTGCGCCTAATTCCTCGACAATCTTACACATTTTAACTGTTTTACCTATCATATATATGTTATTATTCTCTTTAAATCATTCATTCGACAACTGATAATACAAATATCTGACATACAAAACATAATTTAAAATGAATATGATAATCAATATTTTCTCATTTGATATATAATTCTATATGGCCTAGTAATAGGATGCGTACAAAGGTTTTGTGTATAAATATGTGCATTATATCAATTAATTCAAATTTTCAAATTCGAATATAGGAATACTTTAATTTTGCATTTAATACGCAATACAGGTGTATAAAAATCAACGTTAGGTGTAAAACAATCAAATTTTAATTTAATAATTACCTCGGGTGCACATACTTAAAGTTGGGTGTGCAATCGTCAACTTCAAGTGCGCGCAATCAACTTCGGGTGCGTTACACTCAAAGTTGTATGCGCACACTGAAGATGGGTGCTAAACACTCGAATTCAAGTGCGCGCACCCAATTTTGAGTGCTCACACCCAAAATTTAGCAGTTTTCTCCTGATGATATTCTAAGATAGATTCCTGATTAAATTCTTAAACTTTTTTCCTTTGCCATTTTTTTTATATCTCAAAATTAGCGAAGTTATCAATTTACAAAGATAGCCAATGCCATCAGAGCCCGGATGACTTGGTAGCAACGACGACTCCGCTCCGATTTTTGAATCCACTGCTTACCAGCTTTTATGACGCCCTGTCTTGCTTGGTCAACAAAAAAAGTCTAAGAATTTCATCAAGAATCTATGATTTTCAGGATTAGCGGTGAATACTCGATACCAATTGATTCTTCGGATTTTTTCCATTTCCTCCAATTACATTCTATTGGCAAAGTGACCAAGCATCTAATATAAACAAATAGAATTCTATACTATTTTCTCGCAGCATAATTAAAAATCGATTTTACCGCATGAATCCAATCATTAACCTCAGGTTCTATATAATACCTAATTTTGTAGATTTCATGTCTCTCAACAAGCAACACTATCACTCGTGACTTTTCATTCTTTTGTTCATTGTTGAACTCATAATGAGAAACAACTTTTTATTCAGTCACTAACACAAATCTATGCCTTTTATGTAATTTTCATCATGGATACTCACAGACTTTTTGTGTTGCTAAGATAAATATGAGAAGCATAGTGTAATAAATCCTTGCTAATATCGATTCCTGAAACACTTGCTCCGATAACAATGATTGTCTTGTTTGCAAAATCTTCCGGTTTCCTATAATCATGGCTATGCATTTTTATACCTTTGAAAGTTTCTATTCCTTCAATATGTAAAATTTTTGGTTTAGAGAAATGTCTACGAATATAAATTTACTGATAAGTGTATTTGTTTTACCATGATATACCAATATTTTTTCTAATAAAGACTTCTTAAAATAGTGGCAACTAACCCGTTAGCAACAATAACTCCATCACACGTGTGTATTTCTATTTCTTCGGAAATCACATTTTTTATTTGGACATTAAATTTCTCATCGGCGTCGAGGAAAACATTGTATACTTTTTGGTTGAACTATGAAAGAATGAACAACAGATAAAAAAACCTCATGTGGGCAAATCATTGGCATAAAAATAATAAATGCCGTTTCAAAATCATTCTGAGAATTACCTGGAAATATTTCTTCAATGAATAGTTTTCCATATAACTTTTCAAGTACGCTAACATCGCTTCATGCGTCTCACAAGGATTCTCGTCGTTTCCCATTATCGGAAAATCAGGAAAATTCATAATGTGTCCAGGGATATTTGACCTATTTAGAAAATTCATGAAATAATAAACATAGATATTTTCATAGAGAAATTTATAACGACTTGGGAATTATTTAATAAATGATGATCCGTTGATAGGCTTGTATGTTGTCAGATACAACTTTCTGTATACATAATTAAATCGCAGTACTTTCTCCGGTACATGCTCCTCTAAAGATTAACATTTTCTTTACTTAAAAAAATGTGTGATATATCAGGATCGATATTTTAAAGACAGCTATTATTGCATTTTCTTTAACTTTATTTATAGTACATCACCAATAAACTCTATGGTAGTAGTGAGATAATTAAAATCGATGTATTTTCTGAGTATATGGATGAAAATTTTTGCAAAATTTATACTACTGGAACTGATTGACAATTGTTTGATACATTCAATATTATAACTCTAATGTTAAAGATAGAAGATTAATGTTCATTATTCAGATGTTCTATGCTCCAAAATAATTTTATATTATTTTTTTCAAAATTGTATAAGGTTTGGATATTATTTCCATTTTTTTGAACATGCTGGAAAGAATTGGAAAACGATCATCAAAACTTGAATACCTATAGTATAAATCGATATCAAAATCTTATTAAGCTTTTGTATGTGAGCCGAAATTTCCATAACTTTTATTCTACTTTTTACCGTCGATCGAAAATTTATATTAGTTTGAAATTCGTTGATTTGATAAAACCTTTATAATTCCAAACCCTCATTAACAAAGTTGAGTAACGGGAATCACAAACATACACATAGTAAAAAATAATTTATTTAAAATAAAAAAACACGATAGTCAGGTACACCGTTCGTACAATGATTTTTTTTTAATTAGAATTTAAATCTTGTTTGCAACACTACAAAAAAAAAAATCTCAGAATAATGGCTTTTTCATGCGTATGTGCAAACAGAGAATATTTGAAAAAAAAAAGTTATTTAAAACTTTAGTCAATAGTTCGACCTCTAGAATATGCAAAAACTTTTTTTATTACAATACCTATTCTTCTAAAATGCAAATTTACATGCGTGTTGTAGCATTACTTATAGTATCAACATAAGTGAATTATTAACATTGAAAATTTACTAATGTTCTAAAATAAAAAATGTATGGGTGATTTTTTCCAGAAGTTTTAATACGAAATGGAAATAGGTGGACCAGAATTGCGATAATAGTTCTATGACTTCAACTTCCGATTTAAGATTGACGTGGGATTAAGTTTTTTTTATCTAACTGTTATTTTGGCTATGATTTTTACATTAAAGTATAATCAGGAGGAGAAGCTTAAGAACTCACAGGTGGAATTATACAGCTCAAACTAAGGGGAACGATTGAGCATTGCAATAAACGAGTTCCTGGCCTTGCGATAAAAGATTTCCAACTGTATTACAAATTAATGCCTTTACTATGAAAACTATGGGAACCTGAAACGTGATAAAACTTTGTGTCATTTGAATGGGTAAGAATGGTCCTTTGAGGCATGAATTCATATTTGATTTCAGCTCCCAGCAAACGATTTTAACATCAATAATATCTGTGGTTTCCCGGAAGAACAACTTAACTCCGCTTGAACGTAGAGCTCAATATTGCAAATAAGTGTGATATGAAATGAGCCTTACGTCAAAGTGTAGTTAAGTTGTTTTTCCAGAAAACCACAGATATTTTTTCTGGAAATATTTTAACAACGGTATGATTGAAATTATTCTTAACCATAATAATTTAGTGTAACTCTCATCACGAAAGAGTATTATATTTTCATATAATATATTATAAAAAGTTAAAAACTTCAAGTAAAAAACAAACTTCATCGATTTTACTTTATAATTCTTGATTATTCAACTATTTATATGATGGATTTTTCTAAAAAAACTCGATTAGTTACCTTTTTCGATTAAGATTTTGTTTTCAAAACAAGATTTTTTCTGCTGCGTAAAATATTAAAAGTATATGTTTTTATCTTCAAGTGAAGTTTTTTGTTCCATGAATGATTAAGTACATGTTGATGTAAAATTTCTCATGATTCTTGCAAAATTTCAGCATTATATAACATGATAGCACTTTTCAATAACCATAGCTTTTTCATCCCTCCACGAATTGCGTCTGCAAATTTTCATACCATGCCGCTATTATTTAATAATATCGTTAAATGAAGGCTGTTTTTTTGCATCGATTATTGCGCAAACACCAGAAAAATCAGTTGATAAATTCTCCCGTGCCTTTCCACTCGAAGTATAAACCGGATCAATTTTTTTCACGTTCGGTGATGACGATTCTGCTAGTTTGAGTGAAAAATTTCAGTTTTACATACAAATTTTGTTATTTTAAGTTGAAGGATAAGTCTTGAGATTTAAAGATTTATCTCAATTGTTCAATCACATTGTATTTGAGGTAAATGGACCAGTCGTTGAACGGCTGGTGAAAACTCATTCACATTTATTGTGAATGAGTTGTCCATCTATCTTGTTCCATGAAATGTGCAGCGACGGGTACCGTTATCTTACCACAAGAACTTTTTGGAAAAACTTTTCTGATGTAAAATTTTTTGGGAGCGCATCAAATTTATATTCAATAGCAGAATGACAAAAAAATGTTTCGTATGAGGTATCTCAATCACTTAAAAAATAGCATACCCTATACAAATTTTTTGGATAATCTGATGTGTCTCAATATGGTTTTCCATTGAATACTTGAATCAATAAACCATTAACAGAAGTATTGTATGAAGTGAAGTAATGAACCATTATATTCATGATCAAAGTATTTCTTCGGAGATTCGAAGTTAATATTTTTCCAAATGATGTATTTCTACAATGAATACGAAGTGTTTTTGAACATCAAGCATTATAATTTTATAATTATTGATTGAAACTTGCTAATTAAAGGGTTATAATTTTAATTTTTTCTTTGATGTTTCGAGAAAATAATTCTGTCGGAGTCCAATTGGACAGTTTAATAATTGAGTTAGTATCTCAGATTTATCTACATGATAAACTTAAATTGCAAACTATTTTTCTGCTTCATTTTAAGAGTAAAAATTCATGTCTTATCATTGTTCCTTTCCAGATTCATTGATATTACAATTCCGAAGCATTGCAATCATTCACATGCTTTTAATCTGCCATAGCCTACCTCTAACGTGATTTAATACAGATATACTCTTAACCAATTTTATAATAATTACAAACATAAATAACCGAAAACTTAAAGTCGACAAAAATTCAAATGATTTTGGAATTCATAATCTAAATGAAAATTGAAATAATCCAACTTTCCAAATACGAACATCAATGATATTGGACACAAGAATACAGAAAAGAATACGATTTTGATGTACATATAATTTTCGAAAATCAGCGAAAAGTAAAATTTGTATTAGACATTTTTTTCCATTTGACAATTTCACTTCTTGAAATTTTAAACAACTAATTGTTATAATAATTGTATTTTAATAGGAGCATATAAAACAAGAGATATCATTTCATTTTACTTCTCCTCTCAAACTTACACGGACAAATGTGAAAATTTTTTTCAAAATAATAGAAAATGAGTATCAAAGACTTGAACTATATTTATAACCATAAATATGTTTCTTACATTTCAGATGAGTACAGGATTAAATACTTGTTAATTATCAAGGATCGCATGATAGCACCAAAGAAATACTCATATAACAGTATTTTCTACTTTCTGATAGAGAGAACTTTGTTTTTTCGAATAAAAATACTGTTTTCTCGTATGATGAATAATTATCTATTCTACAGAATAAATGAAATTCTTAATCTAAATCCCGTATTTCATATCTAATTTTGTAGATTACTAGTTCTTCAATGAGCCAATGAATTTTGTAATAATGGTTCATGAAATAAGCGATTACATTTGTTTCTCAAGGATTGCTTAGGAACATGAAAGTTGAGAACTGATCTAAGTTCAATACATTGAGATTGTTTGTTAATGATTTTGAAAAGAAAAATAAGATCTTTCACTTGTCTTCTTAATACTAATGATGGGTACCAAACGTTTTATACAGATGGTCCAGATTGTGATGAGTAGAATATATAGGTCTACCTAATATTGAGGATAGTTTTCATTAAAATTTTCGTTGAATTGCTTCCAATACATTAACTTTAATCTGAGTATATATATATACAGATGCATACTCTGAAATGGGTCTAACAAGGGATTGACATAGACATTTGTAATTGTCAGAATTATGAACTTGAGATGAAATTCTGTTAACAAAACCTAGCATTCGATAAGCATGATTTGTTATATTATGAATATGTTGGCTGAATGAAAGGTTTGTTGTAAACAGATCTCCAAGGTCCGTAATTTGACTCACAACAACCAGTGTGTAGCCCGAAATAGAATAAAGATGTTCAATTATTTTTTCACTTCTATGAAATCTATGAACTTTACATTTTGATCAGTTAAGATGAAGATTGTTTTCTTCAGCCCAAATTTCCAATGATTTAATATAATTCAACAGTTCAGCATCGCTATATGAAGTCACTTTCATCATGGATTTCACATCATCGGGTAAAATTAGGCAAAAGTAATTTGCAAGAACCATTGGAAGGTCATTGATGAATACATCAAATACCAAGGGACCCAGGTGAGTCCCCTGGTAAACCCCAGATGTTGCTCAAAACACATTTGTTTATAATAATCACACCGTTTCTGATAATCGTACGCTAATCATACC
Organism: Trichacis sp. ZL-2020; assembly: GCA_022816925.1. Classification (NCBI taxonomy): domain Eukaryota; kingdom Metazoa; phylum Arthropoda; class Insecta; order Hymenoptera; family Platygastridae; genus Trichacis; species Trichacis sp. ZL-2020. The sequence continues at coordinate 5,952 of JABFQI010000061.1, read as the reverse complement.
GTTCATCATGAACACACTGTTTATGATAACTACATGAGTTCGATCATTTAAGTAAATTTCAAGCCAAGCCAACAGTGTATCCTCAATCCCGTAATGATATAATTTATTCACCAATATCACATGGTCAACCCGGTCAAAAGCTTTTGAAAAATCTGTAAAAATCACATCAACCTGGTCACCGGATTCCAATGTATTACAAATGTAATGTTTGAAAAGAACTAAATTTGTTGTGGTTGATTTATTGTTCATGAACCCATGCTGCAGGTCAGTGATAATGTTAGAAAAAGCTTTTGAAAAGTGGACCGAAACCAGCTGTTCGAATAATTTAGGTATTGCATTAAGAATAGAGATAGGTCTGTAGTTAGAAATCGAGGTAGTAAGACCAGATTTATAAATTGGCTTTATCCTATTAATTTTCCAAGAGCATGAAATTCAACCTAAACTGAAGGATTTATTGAATAATAAGTAAAGTGGTTTCGTTAGTGAGTAATGGCAATTTTGGATAGAAGAATTTGGTATAATGTCCGGACCTGGGCCAGCATACGGATCTAATATTGAGGATCATTTCAAATACCTACTTATAACATCTAATTTAATAGTATTAAGTTATACTGTATTCTCCAGAAAATTATTTGGAGTGCAACCCGATGGGATGGTGAATGATGATTTGAAATAGTCTGCAAAAAGATCCGCAATGTCTTTAGAATTTAAGGTAGATCTAGATTCGAGAAACGATTGATCAGGCAAGGTCTTCGTCTTCTTTATCTTCTTTTGCGCTTATACATGGTTCCAAAAATTTTTTAAATTATACCATATAGAGTTTTTGGCGTTAGAAATATAATCATTGTGCAAAATTTCCAATAAGTTCTTGCATATAGAACGAAGTACTGAGTAAATATGGTAATTTTAATCCGTGCGAGACTCTTTGAATCCACAATGTGCGGCTTTCTTTTCGAAAATATTGTTTTTGAGTTCGCGATTAATCCACGGTGAAAAGAAATATATCGTAAAGTTTATAACCCCAAGATAATATTCTGTGTCAATAAATATTTCTCATGTAGAACATTAAGAACACTCAATCGGGTCTCGAAAAACAGTCGAATTCATGTGTATATTTTCATTTCCCTTATTCGAAAAAATCAGTTTCATCTCCGGATCAATATTTTAAATACAGCTATTATTGAATTTTCTTTAAATATGTCAAAGGTTTATCACCAATAACCTCATTGTAGATAATGAGATGATTACAATCGATATATTTTTTTAGAGTACGTGAATAACCATTTTTGCTAAATGTATACGACTGAAATTATCAATAAATTATTTGATACATTTAATATCATAACTCTACGGAAAATTACTAAAAATATTATTGTTCATTATTCAGATGATCAACGGTCCAGAATAATTTTATATAACGTGTGTGAAAATTTTATTCAGTTTGGATGTTATTTTGCTTTTCGAATATGCTGGAAAGAATTTGCAAACCATAATTAAGACTTAGATGCCAGTATAAATTTATGTACAAATGATATTACGATTTTGTTTGTGAGCCAAAACTCCAGTGTTTTATTGTTTACTATTTACCGTCGATCATAAATTCAAATGTGTTTAAAATTTATTGACTTGATAGAAACTTAACAAACCCAAACCCTCATACGTAAAGTTAAGCAAAGTGAATCACGAGCTTACACATAGTTTACAGACATTTTTTTTTATAGGAAAAATTTAAAAAATCACCGATCGGTAGGTACACCGTTTCTAGAACCTTTTTTCGTATCAGAATTCTAATTTTGTTCAAAATACTACACAACGAAATGTTAGAAAAATGTCTTTTTCATTCGTGTGTACAAAAAAAGTAATTTGAAACTTTAGTCGACAGTTCGACCTCCGGAATATGCAAAAAATTTTCGATAGCGATGAATATTTTTCTAAAATTCAAATACACATAGGCTCATGCGGTAACATTACTTATAGCATCAACATTAGTATATTATTAACATTAAAAATTCATTACTTTTTTGTAATGAAAACTGCATAAATAGTTTTTCTGAAAAACTTTGAATTTGAATAGGAAATAGGTGAATCAGAATTCTAACAATTATTCCATGATTTTAACTTTTGAAATCAACATTGATGTTAAATTCAATTTGTGTATCTAATTATTTTTTGGCTCAGATTTTTACCTTAAAATATAATCAGGAGGGAATCTAGGAGTTCCCGTCATTTATTCTTCGCCTGTAACGCGAAGGACGTAAAAGTCCTCGCTCCTCCCTTTACAACAATCATTTAATGCAGACAAATTGTGACTTTCACAATGTGTTACTTGAACTAAAACCGAGCAAGCTAAAATTTTACATGAGTATAGGGTGCCATAAAAAAAAGCTTGACCCTGAATTTTTAACCTTCTCGCCCTCTGAACTTTGACACCATCTTGAATTAAAGGATGATATTGTTTTTTTATTTTCGAATTTAGGAATCATGGTTTTCAAATTCGGTAGCTCTTTGCACGACCAAGGCAGAGTACACTAGTACCTCCATACAACGTACGGTTCCGAACTCGAGTGCCCCTGCATAACGAACGCAATAAAGATATACTCCAAATATATTTCGTTCGCTATCCAAAAGGTTTCAGCGTTCGTTATCAGAAGGCTTTCGTTATACGAGAGTTCGTTCTCGGGAGGTACCAGTGTACATGGCAGTGTTAGCCTCGTGCCAAGAAGTGCTGCTCTGGTTACGCACGTTGGCAAGAGACTTGGTGCCGTCAATGGTTTCATCGCCGACAACCATTCTGAATGACAACAATGGCGCGATCAACTTGTCCAAAAACAGCGGGTACAGGTCCCAGACAAAACACATCGATATCAGGCACCATTTTCTCAGATAGAAGGTAGACAACGATGATATCAAGATTCTCTACATACCGACAGAGGAGATGATCACCGACGCTGTAACAAAAGGACATTTTGCCCAAATTCCACCGGGTAATAAACAGCTGCATTGTGTGTTTTCCACCGGGAAACAAAAAATGTTGAAAGCAAGGTTATGGTACAGAAAATTTGGAATCACTTAGTACAAATTTATTGTATCCGATAACTTTTAAATTTCGCAGGAATTTTTCAACTCTCAATTGTTTTTAGGAGGGTATTATACCTAAGAAACATTTCGTCATTTGCGGCGAGAACGGCCATCTTAATACTTATATATGAACAATAAGTTCAATAAAGGATTCGTTCCCTTGCATGAATTATTTTTAACAGTCATGTGATGTATTGTAGACAAATATTTTTATTATCGAATGAAATTTGGTGTATGCAGCGCTTGAAAAGTAAACCAGGTATTTGTATGAAGAATTTACTTATTCACGATTTAAAACGGAGTGTTTATTTATATGAAGACCTGATTTACTTTCAAAGTAAATGTATTTTTTTTCATAACGCACGGCAAATCTTTCCAGCAAATAATTGTCAGTTGCATGTGAATTACATGTACTTTTCATCACACTTTTATGTCGGATTTCCATACATCTAAGCTAAGTGAAAGTTTATATATGGCATAATGACTGTGTGAAATGAATGAAGTTCTTCATCGAAAGTAAAATTTATAAATAAATATCTTTCAATCATTTGAGTTGTAATGGCTAATTACTGACATCCGAATTCATCATAGTTTGATGGAATCTTTTCGTGCATCATTGTACAAAACTTTTGATTGTTGTATAAAACTTTTCATGTACAAACTTTCATGCCAGGTCAACATATGATATAAAAAAATTTGAAGCTAACAAAGAGATGGTCACAAATTTTACGGACCGTCTTTGCACTTTTTTCTAAGATCCCTCAACATCTCAAGAGCACTTCTTCAAAATATTAACGCACGTCTTTCTCACATTTTCTAGGACAAAAATTATGAAATATATAAACAATTTACGGGAGCGCGCGACCTAGTAGGTATGTACACCCAGTTTCATCGATTCGTAATCGGAATCCAGGAAAATCTAGGGATTTTTTGCTTATTTTGTTGGCACGTGCCACAACAACAAGCGTAAAGTTCCTAGATTTGCCAAGATTCAGATTACGAATCGATGCAACTGGGTGTACCCTTGTCTATTCTTGTGAAAGTGAGTGACGCTGGTACCGTGTACCCTTGCGAATCCTTGAAAAGGCTAAGAATGATAGTGAGTGACGCTGGTGCCATGCACCCTTGCGTATCCTCATAAATTCCGCAAGAATATTGGCGAGTGACGCTGGTGACATGCCAAGAATCGGTCAAGGTCGCGAAGGAGGCCCGAACATCGTAAGCAAAACCAAGCATGAAAATCGCTATTTTTCACAATCGCGTGGGCAGGCTTGAAGAACGACGCCTTGTGAGATGCCCCCATCACATGATCACACTATGTATGCGCTAGGGAGCGAGAGTGACATTTTCGTCTTTCTGAATAAAGCACAATCTTACGTCTCGCATCTTCACTGCTCATTCTCGCACACTTGCAAGGAAGACAACGAGTTTGGTGCTTCAGTGAAATAAAAATACATACAGTTGGTGAAAGAAAAGACTAAAAGAAAATCATTCTCAGTATTGTTTCTTGTGTAAATACAAACCTTTACAAACTTTTCATTCTTTTAATTTGACTAACTCTTTAATAAATGAATCTTCCTGAAGTCAATATTCTCCAATTTTCGTAAAAAGTTAATAGAATTTGAGTAATTCAATAAATTTTATGAAACGCGTTTAGCGTATACTAGTACATAAAGATGCGAGCAGTGTTGGAAATGTTATTACAGAAGGGTCCTCTTTGTAATACGAGTTCGGAGACACGTATTGTAAAGGGATCTTCTGCTAATTGTATGTCTAACATTATGAGCAAGTTACTATACTTGATCCGCGACGAAGCATGACAAACCTTTGAAGTCACTTAATAAATAAGGTTATGTAGTTATTGACACGATATCAGTGTAATTAGTTATGACAACCGCCGTTTCAATTATTTGTTATCATGAATCGTTAGTTGGAACTAATTACATGGCCAGGAGTGTTGAGGACTACTTAACCAGCATTTTCAGGTGGTGTTTCAAGGTCATTAATACAAGTTTTTCGCGGGTAAAAATAATGAATATAATATAGAAAGCTTCATATGAGTATGTGAGGAAGGTAAAAAGATACTTAACAAGCTGGATTTAGCGGACTGTTTAGGAGAAAAAACCGTTAAATCAAACGCATTGAAAAAACGCCTCAGGTGGCTCGACAAACATTGCTGAATGTGCAGCAGAATATTAATTAGGGCTAGGAAAATGTCTTATCTTATTACCTTCATTAGTGTACACCGGAACCTCGTTTATATCCGACACTCGAGAACGTAAACATTCACTTATGTTCTCCAGGGAAGGAATCCCACCACTGCTACCCAGCGGTGGGATCCCCTCCATCGCAATCGCATCACGCGTGGGTGAGTAAAGGACAGAGATAGAATGGGTGATTGGTCCATTTTAGTCAAAAAGTATGCGAGTGGGGGTTGCCGAGCAGCAGATATAAGTGAAAGCTACAACGAGATATAAGTGAGGGCGGATATAAACGAGGTTCCAGTGTACATTAACTAAAGTTTAGCTAAATCCAGCTTCTACTGTATGTCAATGCATGTAAAACGACATTCAGTTTGTATATATCTGTATTAAATGTTGATTTCTCACGAGTTTCATGTTCTAGACTTTGAATTATACAGGGTGTTCCGGGATATACTGAATACCCAAAAAACTTAAAATCCTTGCGAAATTCTAAGACGAAAGTTCCTGAGCCATTTTTCTCAAAACTCGAAATTGACGGAGTTATTAAAGTGTACAACTGACCAATCAGAGCGCTCGAGGGCGCGAGACCGAGTTCCACGAGCGTAAAGCTACTCTCACAATAACGCGACTGACCACACGCTTGGCGGGGGGGTTTGTTGATTGTGCGCAC
>JABFQI010000060.1:0-17370 GCA_022816925.1 Trichacis sp. ZL-2020 | reverse complement strand
TATTTGTTTATGAATATTATTATCTGTAAAGTTCACATATACACGTGATTTATATCAGTCACACACTCAGAGAACAGTTATGTTGATTCAACAAAATGTTTTGTTCACACAGAGACAAAGACACGTTTTGTTGATTTAACAAAATTTGTTCAATTGGCAAAATATTATGTTCTATAGAAATAATATTTTGTCGAATTAACAGAATATTTTATTTCTTCAACAAAATATTTTGTAGCATCTACAACATATTTCATGACATCTACAAAATCACAGTTTTATGAAATCTACAAAATCATAGTATTGCAAAATCCACAAAAACTTTTGTCTGAGCGTGATTAGAGTGAGAACATAGAGCTTTCTCAGTCAAGAAGACTGTAATACATCTTATGGCGTAGTAGTCTAAATCATTTTCTTTCTGGAGATCCCGCCCTTCAAAGATCTTAGGTTCGAATCCAAGCTTGGTCATTTTTTACTGGATTTTTGATAAACCATATGCTCTTGATAAATTTCTGTGCGTTTCTAAAATTTTGTAATAAATTACATTAGTTCTAAAATCCTTTCAAAATCATCTTTCCAAAATTGTATTACACTGGTACCTACCTAGTGATCATGAATTTCATAAAAAGCTAATAAAAAATTTTATACAAAAAAATTTTGAACAAAAAATTCAACTTAACTAAACATGTAAAAATCAACATTATCCATAAATATTTAACTTTTTTTTTGGAAATTTTGAAAAATTTTTTAAAATGACAAAATTTTTCATACAATTTCAATGTTCTATAAAACTTTAATTTTTTTTATAGCATTTTTGTTTTATCATAAAAAATTTGATAAAAAAAATTTTTCTTACAAAATTATTATTACCCTGTTTCATAAAAACTGGGGATTTCATGAAACTTACATAGAATTTCTATTACATCGATTTTATAAAATTCATACATTTTGTAAAAACTTCCAAAATTTCATGAATTATGGCCTTCTTTTATAGAACTCATGATCACTAGGGTTATTCCTTACTAAAAAAATTTATATATTCAAGTTGAAATCGTCTCACTAATTTGCGTACGGAAAAAGTTAATTTTTTTTAGCAAATACTTTTTATAAAAACCAGTATTACTTATGAAATATATTTAATTTTAACATGGAAAAATATATTATTCACATCATATAAGCCTCTATCAAAGCATGAAAACAAACTTTTTAATTTTCGTCAAAATCGTTCGTCTGATTTCTCTGACATAAAAGTTTAATTTTTTCGACACTATTTTCTTTTGTGAAAATAGCATTTCAAACATTCATCGATAATGAACAAGAAAATGTTATTTACCTTATATAAGTTTTCTGTAGTTGCGAAAACCGAAATTTCTTATTTTATTCTGTCTGAATCGCTTTTCTTATTTATCTTCGAAAAGTAAACATATTCAGACATAACTTTTTCAGCGAAAGTACTTTTCCACATTATTATAATTAAGATAAAAACTAATGCTCTTGACCCGATATAAGCCTTCTTTGATTAATATCACTGAAATTCCTCATTTTCTTTAAAATCATTTTCTTTTTTTCTCTCAACAGTGTTCAGTTTTTCAGCCAGATTTTCTTTCAGCGAAAATATCATTTTCAATATTCATTATTGACATGTTTTTCACATTCTATGAACCTTCTTTAGCTCATTATAATAGAATTTATCATTTCCGTAGAAATCATTGTCCACAAATCCCCTTGTTGTAACAGCTTAGCGCAAATTTGCAGATTTCCACATGCGTCCGCATTTTTTGGAAAATGCTGCACAAACACACTGAGAGAACGATTTATTTATAGTTAACAAGTGCATAGTTGAATATGGCCAAATAAATATTTATTTGTTTTCAAACACTACATGTTCTAGTCAAATACGTTTATTAGCTATGAAGAAATCATTTATTCATAATAAAGAAACGCATTTTGGCTAAAACATGGTTTGTTTGAGACAAATAAATATTTATTTGGCCATATTCAACTATGCGCTTATTAACTATAACCAAATCCTTTTCTCAGTGCAGAAAAACATTTGTTCAAAATTTCCGTGAATTTTCATCGCAAGAGCGGACGCAGCCTTGCGCAAACTGCGCAAATGTGTGAGCCCTCACGGGTTTGCATAAAATTCGCCCGAAATTCGAACAAACTCTTACCACAGTGCAATGAAAAAAGTTCATTTTGATATATATTATTTCAAAGACATTACTTTTTTTTAAAGAAATAAAATTTCTAGTATTAATTTCGAATACAAAAACAAACGCTATTTACATAACATAAACCTACTTCTGTCAATGAAACAAAATTTTTCATTAATCTCAAATCTAATTTCTTTCTAATTTCTTTCTTTTCTAATTTCCATTGGAACAGCTCAAGTTTCTGAACACAATTTTTTCCAACAAAAATAACATTCTGAATATTAATTATTAAAATACAAGCATATTATATACATAAAATTCGAACCTTCTGTATTTGATGAAATGGAAAATTTTTTTTTTTTTGGAATTTGTCACTTTCCCGATTTGTCAATGAAAAAAGTTCATGTTTTTAGACACATTTTTTCGCTATCGAAAACAAAATTTTTCATATTCACTACAAACTTGGGATGAATGCTATCCACATTACATATAGACATCCGTTTTTCAAAGACTCCAAAATTTTTAATTTTCATCGAAACTGCTTCTTTGAATTGCGTTGAAAACGTTTAAGTTTTTGGACATAACTTTTCATGACGTAATTATCTTTCCACATATTCATTATGTTTTTTTATTCATTTACAAAGTCCAGTAAAAGTCTTTACGTAACGTTCAATAGTTGCTATTATTCGTAAAATTTTCCATACAACTTTATTGCATTCCCTTATATAAATGTTCATACAATTTTCAAGCATTCTTGAATTTTCTTGAATTTTCGGATAATGATTGAGGCACTTGCAGAATTTTCAAAAAACGACTAGTAATTTTCATTGAATTTTTTAATTTCATACATTCTTCTATAGAAAATTTTTTCAACTTTCAAGGTCTCTTTAAAGTATCCTACATTACTTCAAAACTGTTTAGTAACTTCTGAAACATTTAAAAATTCTGAAAAACTCTTGGAAACTTTTTGGACTGTTCTAAAATACTTTATAATTATTCAAATTTTCTAGAACAATACACAAATTTGCTCTAATTATCTAGGATTTATTTATATTTGTAGAACGTTAAAATCTTCAATATTCTACATAATGTCTCGAACTCTTCATGCATTTTTTCATGTATGGGGAGTGTCCAATTCCGTTTAAATGTTAGACTACATCCAAGAACTCATACAATTTTTTTCGTAATAGAAGAATTTAAAACTTTCTACAGTTTTCTATAACTGTCTGAAATACCTCGAAATAAAAAATTGAGAATACACTGCAAAAAATGATGCCTTGCCACAAGACATTTTTGGGCGCCATTTTCAAGACGCTTTCAGCTGTCTTAAAAAAACAAGCTAAAATAAGACATTTCCGAACTGGAGACATTGATTACGTGTCTTTGTGTCTCATACAAAGACACGTCTTAAACACCTTTTTTTGCAGTGTATTCTATAACCGTTCGGGAAATTTTAAATTCGTTCTAAACATTTTATATCACTTTAAAAATTTCTAGGACTTTTTGGCAATCTGCAGAACTTTTCACAAAATTCTAGAGCAATCTTGAATTTTTTTTTATTTCTAGAATTTGTAACACACTTATAAAATATTCTAAAATGTATTAATAATGTTTAGAACGTCCCAAAACTTGATAAAATCTTATGATACATGTTTTCAAACTTATACAACTTTTTGGAACATTCCAAAACTTCAAAAAATGTTCGCAAAATTCTTGACAGTTTTCAAGTACTTACAACCCTCTGACACCCTCAGAATTATTTATTACAACTTCATAAACTTTATAAAATCTTTTCAGACTTTCTTGCACCTTTCAGATTGTAGAAAGTTCAGAATATCGCCAGTTGCAACTAATGATAGTTGAATAAAATCAGCGAATGAATGAATATGTAAAAGCTTTTAGAAATTACAATTTTCTTTTTGTAACGCAAAATACTTAACTTCTTAAACGGTTCGGTTTTGTCTGGACCACATACATTATGTTTTAGAAGCATAGGTATATCACAAATATTGGTATAGTAACAAATTATTACATTTGTAATTTTGCGCCTACAACACCATTTGGAAGAGGAAATGCCCAATGCCGGCTTATGGAAGATCATGTGGAAATAAAATAACACATACACTGCAAAAAAAGGTGTTTGAGACGTGTCTTTGTATGAGACACAAAAACACGTAATCAATGTCTCCAGTTTAAAAGTGTCTTATTTTAGCGTGTTTTTTTAAGACAGCTGAAAACGTCTTGAAAATGGCGTCAAAAAATGTCTTGTGACAAGGCATGTCTTGTGTAAGACTTCCTTACATACAATTACAATAAATATTAAAGAATCGCGTGATTTATCCTTTGATGCTTTAGATTTTCTTGTAAAATTATTGTATTATTGATTAGTCATTTTACAATTTTTTAATTTCAATGTCTGTTCTTACAAATTTTTCGCGGTTTTTGATTTTTTGATGTTTCGATTCGTTCAATTTTCTGAAACAATTAAAAAAACTGTAATTTCATATAATAATTATCAATAAACAAAATGGAAATATACTGGACGCTCGAAGAGATAACATTCGATAAGATAACCTGCACGGAATAGTAACGCCTCTACTCGTGAAGTAGTAACCCTGGTGCTTTCTCCTTCACCCCCTCCATTAACTCCGCCGTGCTTTATTTGTCAAACATTTTATTCTTATTTAAAAAAAAAACAAAAGAGGATCACGAAAAAATTGAAATTGTAAAAATCTGCAAATTTAAACAAATGCAAACAATAACTTAGGCCTGTTAATTGTCGAACTCTCTGGAATGATTATGCATCAACGAATAGCGAACTACTTTTCATTATTTGCTGTTGTTTGCAATGAATAATTAAAATATATTATGAAATATTAAATTGCTTGTCTTATACCTACGTTCCTGAAATCTTTTTTGAAAACGACATCCGGTACAACCGAATAAACTATAACTTCCGCCAGGCCCGTTGCCAGGAATTTCTTTCGAGGGCAGAAACATTTCAAGTTTCAACCCTGGGGTTTCAGCCCGCTTTGCAAGTACTAAAAACTCGAATTTCCAATAGAGTTGCTATGAAAAACTATATGCATTACACGGGATGTAACACAGCGATCGCAACTCGTGTGATTGCAGCCTTCGCTTCGCTCAGGCCGCAAACTTCACACTCGTTGCAATAACAGGGTTTCATCCCTTGTAACGCAATATACTATTGTATATATGCCCTTTAGGAGAAAAAACCCAGGCCCATTGCCAAAAGGAGAGTTTTGAAAGATCATCCCACTCAGTAAACACATGAACCTTTTGCAGTCTTCTAAAGTACATTCCCACACATTAATTGGAACTTCTTTAAGATGTTCCAAGAATGCCCGAGAATGTCTCCGAGCCGTCTGCAAGAAGTGTCAAATGTTTCCTGATTGAGGTACCAGACGATCTAGAAGAGGTTCAGCGAATCATCGAATACGGTCGAGGCACTTCTGGAAGATGTTTCCAAAAAATTGATGTTATGTACCGAATTCTACACGAGGCTCTGAAAATCCGGCACATAACCTCAACTTTCTTGAGAATCTCTTCCAGAAGTGCCTGGACCATATTCTAGAGGTGATTCATGGGACCTGTTCTAGATCGTCTGGAACCTCAAGAAGCACATTTTTGACATTACTTGCAGACGGCTTAGAGACGTTCTCGGCCATTTTTGGAACATCTTACAGAAATTCCAAAAAATGCGTGCGAATTTACTTAAGAAAACTACAAGATGTTCATGTGTTTACTGGACATCCCCGAATTCTGCGGAACAAGACAATTGCTCACGGGAGAAAAGTATTTGCGTTTGTGTTCGGTTTTCATTGTATTATGATAATATAATTTAGTAACCTCAAACAAAACGTTTTTTTATTAAAGGAAAATTTTTATTATATTTCGGCTAACATAAAATTTCGTTCATTTAACAAAAGTTGTATTTCACAGTTTTGCAGATCTTACAAAATTATGATTTTGTTGAATCAACAACATATTTTCTTGACTTATTGTTACTAAAATTTTATTATTATACAATTAATGTTCTATCATTATTTCTTATACCAATAAATTTTTTGCATGAATAATGTCAATTATATGATTATACTCGGAAATGAGTAGAGGTATTGTTTCCTTGATCATCATCATCACATATTAAATACAAATTTATTTTCCATTTTTTCTTTATTATTGAACTGTAACGTACAGTTGCCCGGGTTCACGTCGGAATCGTACAAAGATACTATGCAACCAATAAACAATACAAAATTCTAAAAGAACTTGCATTGAATAGAGTAATAAAAATAGCAATTGACAGCGGTTAGTTTGTTCTGTAATATTATGCCGATCACATGACGGCTCTGAATTGTACAAATCGACTAAACCGGAAGTCAGGTTAATTCTATGACCCGAGCAGATGACACATTCACTCCGCGTTAACGCCTTGAAGCTTCCCCACACCGAAAAGAAATAGGCTTGGGCTTAACTAAGCCCGGGCTTATTTGAGGCGCGAAATTCGAATTCGTGGCAACTTACCGCATACATTACATACAGATTATTTGAATTTGGCGCTTTAATTTATTCACGCTCATTTGAATGTCGTGCCTATTTCAGGCGCAAAATGCAAATTATCGGTAATATATGCGGTTAGTATCCGCGAATTTGAATTTCGCGCCTCAAATACGCCCGGGCTTAGTTAAAACCAGGCCTATTTCTCTCCGGTGTGGGGAGGCTTACTAGCAGACGTATTTGGAAGCTAAGTAAAGTTGCGTCATTATTATTGGATAACGCACACAATCACCCTGTTCGTGCGTAACTTTTCCAGAAAAGATACTCTTTCTGTAAATTCATATTAATTAAAAAAATAGCTTGCCATTGGATATTATTTCTATAAGGAATAATTGTGGCACGTGAAGATTGCACTGTTGATATCATTGATTGATTCTTAATAAACGAGCATAACCAACAATTCCAACTCGAGAAACAGAGTATGTAAAAATACATTCGATTGTGGCGAAGTGTATACGGTAGAAGCAGACCACAAATTAGAGTGCTGCGCGCACATGCAGACAGCAGCTGAGTAGGCACGTTCCGGATTTTGTGCCTACTTTGGAGTGGGCATATTTTAAAAATAAATACCCCCGTATACCCCATTAGCCACGAAAGGTTGTATAAAGGTTTCAGAAACGTTTTGTAAAAAGTTTCAGAAAGGTTATGGAGCTGTTGAGATTGTTGTAGAAACGTTCACCTAACCTTCAAATGTCCGCTTTGAAACGTTTGTCAAAGGTTGTATAAACGTTGGACCAAACGTTTCTCAAACGTTTCAAAACGTTTAGAAACAGTTTTCGAAACTTTTAATTTTTTGAGGTTTTAAAAACCTTTTTTGCAACGTTGATAACATTTTTTAAATAATTTTCAAAACCTTCAAAAATGAAAAGTTTCGCAAACTTTTTAAAAACGTTTAGTTCAACGTTTCTACCACCTTTGTCAAACGTTTTAAAGTGTACATTTGAAGGTTAGGTGAACGTTTCTACAACTATCTCAACAGCTCCATAACCTTTCTGAAACCTTTTACAAAACGTTTCAGAAACCTTTATACAACCTTTCGTTGCTAATGGGGTAGGTATCGAAGATCAAGATCTACGAACCGCCCGACAGACTTTCATTATATGTCAGCATTAAATACGATATCACAGTGGGACAAGAATCTGGGGCAAAAATTTTGATAGTCGAAATCGAAAGTAGACTATGTAAGTAGATCAGAATCAAAAGGATTTTTTTTCTTAGCCTTAGTTTACAAGATATTAATATTAATGTTTTAAATATCGATGAATTTCCGTTTGGATCTCAATATAATCCCATTCCTACCATTCAAAAAAGAAAACCGGGGTTTAGAGGGTCGAAGAATTCTTTTTTGAAACAAAATTTTCATGAATCCTAATTTTGTCGATTTTTAATAAAATAAGTTTTTATCTTTATTGTCAGTCATTAAGCCCATAGAAAGCGAGTCCCTTGACACAGACATTCATTACCTCCGGATTAGTCACGGACCATGAAGCACAAATTCCTTTATATGCAAAACCAAAAAAATCATGTTTTTTGAAAAGACTATGTGAAAAATGAATTTTGCTGTCTGAAAAACCTATATGCCGTTTTTTGAAATTCGATAAAGCGACGATTTATAACAATTTTAGGCCACATGGATCTAAATATGACGTAAAGCACTTGAATTTTACCTGGGCTAAAACTGTTATAAATCGTCGCTTTTTCAAATCTCAGAAAACGGCATACAGGTTTTTCAGGCCGCAAAATTCATTTTTCACTTTGTTTTTTCAAAAATCATGATTTTTTTGGTTTTGCAAATAAAGGAATTTGGGCTGAATGGTCCTTGACTAATTGGGAGATAACGAATGCCTGTGTCAAGGGACTCGCCGTCCATCAGCTTAATGACTGCCAACAAAAATTAAAACTCGTTTCATTAAAAATAGATAAAATTCGGATTTTTGAACATTATGTTTCAAAAATGGATTCTTCGACCTTCGAAACCCCGATTTTCTTTTTTGAATTATAGAAATCGGATTATATTGAGATCCAAACGGAAATTTATCAATATTAATAACAAAAATATTCATATCATTTAAACTAAGGCCAAGAAAAAAAAATCCTTTTGGTTCGAACCTACTTAAAGAGTCTACTTTCGATTTAGGCTATCAAAATTTATGCCCCAGATTTAACCTTTAATTTTGTTCCACTGTGTATCCAACGAACAATTACCTGATGATGAATAAAATGAAATAAACCTTTTGAAATTAATCATTGTTTTTACGCATTTAATCGCCATGTCACTGCTATAGTATTATTGTCTATTATGAAGTGATATACTATATAATAATTCCGAAGTAACCATGTAACAAGAATGCTCTTTGAATTTTAATTAGTGAAATTACAACTGCATACAACGTTTTCAGCCGAAATTTGACTAGAATAATCGAATTCAATCAATGTTATAGTTGCATGAAAAATATCCATTACATGTGCATTTGTAGATGCCGACGAAAAAAAATTACGCAGTTACCGCGTATGTGGATTGCACTTCACTGCTGATGATTACCCGTACCGCGAAAGCAGGTTTTTGTGCGTTGGAGCGGTACCGTCCAGAAATCTTGATAGAACTGCGAACGCATATGCTGCAGGAGAACTTGTAGAAGCTGAACATCGCTGTGAAACAACCGGATCAATTCCCACGCCTCAAATTGATTTGGTTGATAAAGATATTTCTCCTCATGAAACTCAATTGCAAGTTCCACTAGATCTGCAACAACCTGCTGACCTTGCACTTGAGGATATCGTCATTGCCACAGCCCCAGTTCGAATTTCTTCGCCGACTTCACAATTTTCTTTAAATCGTTCACTAGAAATCAGACACTTTTGTTTTGAACCGATACCTTCAGGAAATATTCACCGCACGACCAACGCGCACTCTGCGTTGAGAGACAAGACAAGAGAACGTGAAAACAATCATCGCTTCCTAGATTCAGAATCACTGCCAACTTGTCAAGATGATTTGTTCGATGTACATTGTACGCCTTTTGAAACACAAGTCCAAATTGAAACTGGTATCCAAGAACATGTTGAAGATTTTAATACAGATCAATGGAAAACATCAGCTCTCGAGCAGTCGCAAAATAATGATCGTAATGAGGTTGATACTTCCGGAATCCCCAATCCCAATTCAAGAACTACACCACACAAATCTCCAACATCTATGGCCGTTGAAACTGAAATGTCATTCATCACCAGCTCTCCCTTGCCTACTCGATCGCCGACTAGAAATAGAACTCCATTATCTTTATCACCAATAACAGCATTCGGAAAAAGAGGCGCGGGTACATCAGAGATAACAAGCCCGCTCATTAAACGAACAAGACGAGGAACTGAAGAAATACAACTCGCTCTGAATGAAAGTTTGACTACACCATCATCGCAACGTGGAAGTGATGCTTCATTATCAGAAACATTAACGGAAGTTTTAATTCAACCGTCAGCACGACCTCTCCAACATAAACCAAGACCTCAAAAGAGACGACTTCTAATTGATAAAGACCACAGTCAGGAAATACCACGTAAACGTAGCGTTCATAACTTGTCAAAATCACAATCATCATTTGGGATGGCTCAAGTAAGATTTAAACTTCAATGTGTTCACCACTTGGATAAGCCCAGCGACACGTGCGCCAGATGCCGCTCAACCGGAAATATTCTACAAAATGCTCTCGCCAAGTCTTGCGGATCTGTATCTTGCCGAGAGATCATCAAGGATTTGAAAAAAATTATATACAATGATAGACGTGCGCGGAGAAACTTTTTGTCTAAGACTCCCGCTAATAGTGATGAAGGACATATTGAAGGTTTGATGGATAAGCTGTCTGAGGATCATCTTCATCTTATCAGAATGGCCGTGTCGAATTTTCGCAAAAAAAGAAAGCAGGTACGTTCCTCTCTCAAACTTCAGTATTATGACTTACGACAAATAGAAGTTACTATATTTGCATGTCAAACCGTTCAGCTTGAATGGATTATAACTTACCCCTGTAGCCTTTTCAAAAAATACTGTCAATCCTAACTCCTACGGGAAGTTTAATTTCCGAGCCATGAAATATTTCCTGAATCAGTTACAAAAAACACTGTTTCTGCCCTATGACATACAGTCGTTCATTATGAAATGCTGACAATTCAATCGACGTAATTTGATTTGATTGCCATGATGTAATCGTAATCACAATTTCCATTGGAATTCAATATAAATATTTGATTAAAACTTCGATTCTATTACTAGATCCGAATACATTTCTAATGACGAATTCAATTATAATTCATTTTGCATATTCATTACGTATTCTACTTGTTGATCCAATTAAAATTCCTATTGGGTAATCGGAATAGCTGCATCAACGTTTTATAAATAGCGAAGAATTCGCTCAATCATTAGTGTACACGGAAAAACATATTGCGTCATCGCAACAATATACTCATTGTTATTTGCATTATAATGATAACAACCACACACTTCGTTGTTATCACAATACAATCTTGTTATTATGGCCTAGAATTCCATTATTATGGAGTTATTACTTTATTATAACGCAAAAATTTTATGGTAGTGTTCTGCATCTAGAATTATTTTTGCTGTAACTATAATTATCGTATAGTAATTCACACATATTTTTTACGTGTAGACGAATATGCTAACAAAACCGCATTAATCGTTATCTTGTGTTTCAAGAAACCAGGCCAAAAATCATAGAATCAGAAATACGGTTCCCGATAAATCGATTGAGAGCCAATCCCTTACTCAATATTACTAACAATGAAAGTCATTTTTCCAGTAGACCACACTGCAAAAAATAATGTTTAACACGTGTCTTCGTATGAGACACAAAGACACGTCATCTATGTCTCCAGTAAAAAAATGTCTTATTGTAGCATTTTTAGTGACTAACTTTTGAAGACAGTTGAAAGCGTCTTAAAAACGGCGTCAAAAAATGTCTTGCGGCAAGACATCATTTTTTGCAGTGTACCTTTCTTTTACATTATCTGTAAGAATTTATCCTGAATACAGGATACATAATTTTGATATTCTTTTCAGGGAAATCGATTTTCATTGAAAGAAAAAATAATGTGCCTAACATGGTGGAAGACGTCGCCGAAGTTGTATAGGCTTTTAGCTTCAAAAATGACGATGCCCACATCGAGAACGCTGTCAACATTATTACGTTCAGTTCCTTTCCCACCGGGTGCGAATGAAACTATATTTAAGGCCCTTAAGGAGCGTAACGCAAGAATCAATGACCCAAAGAAGAAAGTTATCGCTGTTGTTCTGGACGAAACAAAGAAATTGAAACATTTGGATCATGATGGTCAAGGTAGTTTGGTAGGTGTTGAAGACTGGGGCCCAATGTTGAACATCGAAACTGGAATCATCGAAAGTACACGCACGTGCCGAATGTCTGACCACGTGATTGCATTTATGATCCGGGCTTTATATGACGGGAAGAAAATTTTGGTTCAATACGGTTTCTGCAAGAGTCAGACAAAGGATTACATGTTGGAGCGGTGCTTAACGGACCTTTCGAGGAGATTGATCGAGTGTGGTTTCCAGATAAAAGCATTTCTCTTAGATCAAGGAACGAGCAACGTGGCATGTATGAACAACATGATGTTGAAAAGCAGAATTTATCGTCAGCAAAACGGTCTTCCAGAAAGTAAGTTACATGAACCGACTAAATAATTCTTTTACATAAATTTTTACCTGACGACGCTTCTAGTATTCACAAAACTGTGACGCTACATTATTTTTAATCGACTTGGCAGTCTTCGGTTGCGTTGTTATTAATGGTTTCAGACCGGACCGCTGTAATAGTTTTGGACCGTTAAATATCACTCCTGCCTGAATCGGACCGCTTAAAAGTTTGAACGCTTTGGTCCGGCATGGTCTGGACCAAAAGTTCACAAAGTTTAAGAGCGTTCTAGAGTAAAATGAGAGTGCGAGCAAGAGACAAAGAAAGCGAGAAAGCAACATTTCGTATATCGTTTTAAAATCAATGGTTATACGAAATTTACGTATGCCGATTGAAAATCAATAATTTAAAATAAAAACAAATCCTAACCAAAAACGTAATAGAAGTTGTTAATTCGAAATAAAAATAAAAATGATTTGCATCGCATAAAATTTTTGAATCTAGAATAACTGTGGAAGAGTGTAATGGTAATCACGCACGCACGCATAACCGATATAAATTACTGATTGCTGAATAGGCTTGATTTTACACTGCTAATTGCGAATTTGGCTGCATTTAACAGAAAAAAAGTAGGGGAGACCGGGGATAAGCGCGCACAGTTTTTGCATCGTCATTTTTTAATAACAAAATTAATTTAATGTAAAAAGTTCTGATACAGCTGGAAGGAGTGACATTTCAACTACAATTTTGTCCATTCACGCGATTGTTTATGAGTAAAAGTTAAGTTGATATTTGATGAAATTGACGCTTACTCCAAAATCGTCCAAAAAAAGGCGTTGGGCTAAGCGCGCACCTTTTGATTTCTCGAAAAAAATTTTTTTTAATGAACAAAATATTCACTTTTCTATCAAAGGCACGATATTCATTAGCTTGTAGGGCGAGCGGGGAATAGAGTTTTTTAACTTGTTTCGTTCCAAGGCACACTTCTTTAAGTATTTTTTGCCCTCTGGTATAAACCGTGATTTTTCGACCTCCGTGAATGAACTGAAAATCCGAATTCCTAATGCCGTCGGGAAGAAAATAGTTTTTTACAGTTTTGTAGCACCGACACAAATTTCGCGCTTCGCCCCCGCGGAAAAGTGCGCGCTCATTCTGCAGCGTAATTTTTGTTTAATTAGCCTGAAAAAATAATCAACATTTAACGATTCAGAAATCTGTATGTAGACAATGTCAATCAACCGTCACTTAATGATGACAGCTTATCTCATTTTAAAAAATACTCAAAACATAGTCAGTGTCCGAGAGAATCAACTGCTGGATTCGTCGACAAACGCGTGTTCTTCGGCGCGTCAGCAACGTTTGTTGTCGTAGAACCTATTGCGTAATCGCGTATGACGTGACATTTTTCCAGTGACACTAGAGCCTTGAGA
This sequence comes from Trichacis sp. ZL-2020, assembly GCA_022816925.1. Lineage (NCBI taxonomy): Eukaryota > Metazoa > Arthropoda > Insecta > Hymenoptera > Platygastridae > Trichacis > Trichacis sp. ZL-2020. The sequence continues at coordinate 3,537 of JABFQI010000060.1, read as the reverse complement.
CTTATTTACATGGGATTAGGTGAGTTTTCAAGTGTGACCGTTTGTTACATATAAAAAATGCGCGCTCAGCTCCTGGGCGCGCTTAGCACCGGTCTCCCCTATTATTATTATTATTTTATCAGTAAATTAATTTGATTCATTTACGTAATTATTAAGTTTATATATTAAGTCGATTTAAGTGACCTGGTCCAGGCCGAACCGGACCATTTTAACTTAGCGGTACGGGCCAGGTCGGACCGAAGCCTTGACATTTCCAAGCAGTCTGGGCCAGACCGGATCAGACCGATTAAAATTGTAAACGGTCTGTGCCAAGCCGGAGGAGAAGGTTTCAACTCTCGACTGGTCCGGGTCAGCACATACAGACTTGTTATTACTCATGTATATTTTTCTTGTGCCAGGTGATCTGATTTATTTGTTCGGCCAGTTGATACATGTCATGTATGACCTCTGTCACCTCATCAAATGCATAAGGAACATGCTGATGGAGCATCCACTGCTTGTCGGAGACCGAAATGATTACGAAGTGATTTTTTTCGAACTATATCAAATAGCTCGAAGTTACGAAACTACTAAACGCGGAGGAGTGGTTAATGCGCTCCCTAAAATCACTGAAGAACATGTTTCCAGAACTCGGTGCCCCAGAATGAGGGTCGAATATGCCTTCAACATGTTTAGTCGATCTGTAGCGTTGTACTTCGATTTGCACGGTGGTAAGTCATTCATTCGATCATTAATCCTCTTTTTTGACACTAAAATTTAGGCGACGTAATTTTATGCATGAGTGTGCTCGACGTATAAATTTCATGACAATATTCAGAAGTTATTAAAAATTACAGAAGACATTTAATTATTCAAACTTTCATCTGTCAGGACTTGCACGTATCTAGACTAAATTCTTCCAGTTATCTCGAGTGAAAGGTTCCCCTACACGTCCCACTACCAACTAATGAATAATTGTCGAGAATTTTGTATTTTATCGCGCATACATCAAGGCGCATACATCGATTGGGTACACTGCAAAAAATGATGTCTTGATGCAAAACATTTTTTGACGCTATTTTCAAGACGTTTTCAGCTGTCTTCAAAAAAAAACGCTAAAATAAGACACTTCTGAACTGGAGGCATTGATTACGTGTCTTTGTGTCTCATACAAAGACACGTCTTAAATAACTTTCTTTGCAGTGTAGGAGCTCCCCTGGCTATCATTTAACCACCAGACATACACCAGATTTGGTGGATATGTGGTGGATATTTGGTGGTTCCTTCAAAAACGGGAAAATCGCTTGAACGAGCGTTGGGAACAGCAAATATGCTCAAAACTAGTTATAAAGTATAAAAAATTGTACTAAAATTGGACAGAAAATTAATTTTAAAATTGAAAGAAAATAATAATACAGCATAATTTGGATACCGATAGTGGCGCCGCAAGCTTTCCTCCAAAATCCGTTACCGATAAAGTAGATCACGGAGCAAAATCAGTAAAATTGTCAGCAAAAATATATTTTTAACTCAATTTGAACAGTGTATGAACAATTATTTGTACATAATTTGAATTTTAACAAAAATTACTAATGCTTTGACGGTGATTTTTCACATTAAAGACTTCGAGTTTTCTAATTGCATGCATTATATGTTATGTCCTTCTTTTGCAATAATAAGTGATTTTTAAAATTATTCAGAGTAAAATGACATAATGGCTAGTCATTAATTAGCTCAGGGAATGATTTTTTCCATATAGGTTTCTTTTTTAAAGATTTTTAGTGAAAATCAATCATCCACCAAGGATTATCCACCAAATATCCACCACTTTGGTGGCTAAGTGATCGCCAGGGATATCAATGTGGTGACATCAATTTTTTGTTCGAAAACGAATTTCCCCAATTTTTTTATTGCCTCGCTATTTTGAATGTTGAAGATATGAAATGTATACCTTTAATTTTCAAATTTCTATAATTTGATGCGAGAAGGTACTTTGACGTTCAAAATTGTTCAATTATTCAATGAAAAATTCATAAAAAGGGCAATGGAAAATTGCGAAATTCAAATATGTGAAATTGAAAATAAAGGCAAATTTAGGGGATTTTTATTTTATTTCAATTTCTAGTTTTTGCCTTGAAATTTGACTTTATCTTCGAAATGACAAAATACGAAGCAACGATATATCATATAAATTAAAATATATAATGAAAATTCCTAACTACATTGTCGTTTTTTCACCTTCATTTATTCAATTATTGGATTGCACTTATTTTCCCTCTTGCATTTCGCACGGATTATTATTCGCCAAATCAAAGTGGTTCATCATTTTGGAAACTTTTTGAATAGAAATAAGCTAATTGAAAAATTTGTCATTTTACAAAATTTTTTATAACTAGAAAAGATTAATTTCATTTCATCCAAAAAATTCCTAATTATTGGTCATGTATTTCTCTAAAACTCACAAATGTTTGAGAAGAGGTTTTGGAGAGGTATAGACTGAGCCAAAAATTTCATCTTGAATTTTTTCGTGTATTTCATGCTTTGATTTATTATTCTTCCTATTAACAGTCAAATATTTGATACTTAAGTGAATCGATTAACTTAAAATTGAAAGCAAATCCAAATCAGTCGATTTTCCGTCTATTGTGGTAAATTGTTTCACAAGACTCACCGTTGGTTGGATGCATAATGAAGAATTTAATCAATTTCATAAACTATTCAGCGAAAAGACACATTTTATACGAAATATAAATTAGTTATATGACATTTAATGTAATCAGTTAACGGATAACAGTATTTGAACACTGACAATTGATCTATTTGTCGTTAATATCCAGAAATTGAAATTATATTTGAGAAATAGAATATAATGGCGTGTTTTCGAAAAATTTATTTCATCGTCTGCAAACTACATTGTCGTATGACTGTTTTTGCAGGGCAATCATGAAAGCGTTGATCTTTTGGTACCACGATCAAACCATAAGTACCGTTGATGAGTGGGTCGTTCCTAAAAACTCGAAAGCAGGGGATAAAATAAGTATTAAATATGGAAAATGGGATCGACCGGTGAAGATCATAGCTTTGAACGGTACGTAAATAATGAACATGAGCCTACAAAAGTGTTAAAGTTGAGAAGATATACATGTCTTTTGTTACGTATTCTATAAAGCATTGCACATGAAATCGACCAGAATTCAAAGTAACATTCTCCGATTGCCACTAATTTTTTTCGCTCAAAGAGTAGTAAAAAACGGCATTATTTGATGAATTTAAAAAAAATCACCATTCTTTATGAATTTATATTATGAATAAAAAACTCAATTTTTCAGTTTTATCACTTTAAATTATTACACCCGCGTACACGGAGAGAAATGTCCACAACTGATTTGTTTATTATACACGACTGATTCGTGTAGACGAGTGTTTTTTGTTTGCTACTGTCATTCTAAATCTATCTGTCATTGACACACAATTACGCGACGAAAACTGACGAAGACGGTTAGATATAGAATGACCAAGAATGCAAGCACCAAACACACAACGCTTGTCTACCAGAAC
>JABFQI010000059.1:0-17434 GCA_022816925.1 Trichacis sp. ZL-2020 | reverse complement strand
AAAAAATTTTACTCGACGATTTATTAAAAATTTTCGATTTCACCAAAACAAATAAAAAGTCAAATTCAATATATTATTTTATTTTTTCAGAAAATGGAAAAACTTACTTTTTATTTAAAACCGTCACTTTTTATTTAAAACGTGTTATCAAATAAACAACATTCCATGGAGAGCATTTAAAAGTTTAAACTTATTTCGTCTGCGATTGTTAAATAGAAACATCCTCAACCGACAAAAATTAACAACAGTTATATATATATTGTCCAAAATCTGATTCAATTTCCTATAAATTTGATGCAAATTATAAAATTATACAATATGTATTAAAAATTATAGAGCGATTCATAATACTCCAACCATTTTTCACTGAAGAAGAAAAAAAACGACAAACTTCAAATATATTCAAAGTTTTAACAAAGATTGTAAATTCTACTTTAAACAAGTTCTCTTTTCGACAAGGTTCCTTTGCAACTTTTATTTATGATGATTTTTTAAATTTCATCAAGTTTTTCTACAAAGAAAATTTTTTCAACGTACTACATCTCCTTCTCATCAGAAAAAAATTCTCAGCACGCCATTGACGTTGATGATTGCCAAACGTTTTTTAGGAGTTCACTTGCACGCAATTGACGGAAAAATGTTTGTTTTTGATCGTGTACTCGGTTAATTACACAATACATCACATGTCCATTACTTGCGACCACGTTGCGTACATGCAGACTGATTTCCACTCAACCAAACACATTACCTGATTGCACCGATTTTAGGTGCTTCAGAGATATTTGGAACAATGGAAAAGTTGTATCGCCAGAATAACTTTCGTAATAGACGTCAAATGCACGTTTAATTCACTTTGTGCCTGCATATAATTCTCAAGTAATTACACTCTTGCTTTAGTAACGAAATTTATTACAATGCAAATTTCGATTGCATCATTTACACAACAATATACACACGTTAAATAACCCTAATTCGATAGTACCCATTATTCGTAGAAGGAAATAAACAAGTAATATGATATGATAACGCAATAAATTATTCAGCAGACCACGAATTTATTGAATGATTTTAGATTCATGAGGGCATTTGCGAGTCGATGAATATTTTTCGCATGGCAATGAATGCAAGTTCTTTGAATGTAACTTTAGAAGATACAAAGTATATCATGGTCTGATTTTTAGGGGTATTTTGTTTTTCCTAGATATAAAATGTTATTTCAATAGTAAAGGATGGAATTGATTTTGTGAATATATGATGAAGGAATTTGTTTTAAAATATTACCTGTATCTGACAGACAACTTCACCGAAAGGCCAACATCCATAAATAGCCGGTAGGAAACCAAAAGGGGTTACCAAAAGTCCAATGGCGAGATCGTTACTTGCAAGGCTGGTCAAAAGATATCGAGGCTGAAATAATGCGACATGATTAAAACGCAACAACTCTTTCGAGTTTTTCTTTACCTACATTGTGAATAAAAATCAGCATTTCAAACATCTTTTTCTTGGATCACAAAGGTGATTTGATAATTCTACTTTTCGCTTTTTCCAACTTTTCAAACTCGATCAACAAACAAGACAGAAATTTCACTTTGTCATTCTTAGAGTTTTTGCAAGAATACTGCACGAAAGTGTTGAAACTACTTTTGATACTTGTTAACGCATTTGAATGTATTTAGTAGGCTGTTGAATAATCGCATATTCATGAATTATTGGGTGGGAAATAAAAAAAAAGTTGGAAAACTCGATTACGGAGAAGCCTTGGAACGGAAAGTGGAAACTTGGAAAAAGCGTGATCAAATTACTCGAGTTGGGAGTAAAATTAATAATAAACCATGAAAATTGCTTGGTCGCAAAGTGAATGAGGAGTTTATTGGTCTTCGAAATCATAGATCGGGGAATTAATTTCACATCAATTTTATAAAATTGTTGTGGCAGAATATTTGTTCATTAAATTAAAGAAACCTTCGAAAGAACTTTTTCGAAGCATTATATTGAATTTTTTCAAGTCTGCAATTTTTATCCTTGAGTTGATAAAATTCATTGATTTTTATTGTTCTATATTGAAAAAGATAGTTGATACAACTGTTATCATGGATTCGACAAAATTTTTGTGGTGAAAGGTTTCGTACCAGATAATTTTTTTAGGAATTATCCACACATGAAAGAATTGGTTCATTGTAACGGAGTATTGGATATGAATTCCAAATCTTCATTTCCCAGTTTTTATCGAAACACATCAGGTTTCCGAATTCACTAATTTAAAAAGTGGAACCAACAGATAACGTGACTTAAATTGATAATCTAGATCTTCTGAAAGTGATATTCATAAGTCAGGATATCCTCAAATCTTTTTTCGGGATACTTACTTAAACCCCCTGGAGTTACATGATAAAGTTAAAATTACTCAAAAATATAAATTTTCTAAAGTTTCTATAACTATTTGATCCCAAATTAAGTGTTGAAACTTACGAGGTTTCATTTTCTTTATTCAATCCTTCACAAGAATATTCAAAAGAATGTAGTTTCGTAAGTGAATTTCACCTATGTAACGACTTCAATGATCAGGAAGAGACATTAGAAATTTTCCTTGTAATCATTTAAAATGTACTTTCTAAAGATGTTTCCACATTGAAAACAATTACAGCAGTAATTCGATAGCCTTTTTACGAAATACGTGACCTGTTTTCAAATTAACTGTTTAAAGATTAAAGATTTTTAGATACCGTAACACAAACAGTGTCATTTTCCTTCGGTCACATAATTAGGTCAAACTGTCCTAAAAAGGTGAATAATTCTGAGGTTATAAACAAAAGTGAAACTGTCCTATGAAGCTAAATCCTCTCAAGGTTATATATTCAGAATTCTTGAACGTAAATATTCAATACCAAAAAGATTTACTTATATATTTTTAAGATTGGATGAAGACTAAAGATTCATCTTCTGAAGATTGAATGAAGATCGATCAGATTCAACTTCCGTATATCGGATGAAGAATCTAAAGATAGTCATCATCTCAAGAGTACATAAAAATCAACAAATTTCATCTTCTTAAGATTTATTGAAAATTTAGAAGATCTATTACTCAGAGATTGGCTGAAGATGTTGAAGACATACAACCATATACCTGTGCGTGAATGTATTTGCTGTAACGGCGACTGTTGATGACGCAGATGACAAGAAGATTTGCGAGTAGTATCCCAAGGCTAAGAAGGAGAATAATAGTTGCGCGCATAAACTCTCCGAATCCGGGATTGGTCCATGTGAGCGTTGAGACGCCAGCTCGCCAGCAGCTGCTGTTGCTGAGTGCCGGCGCATGTAGAATCGCCTGTTTGTGCTCTACCATCCTTTCGCAGCTCGTTCTGGGGTCACGGTACCCCGAATCGTGGATTAACCGGACGCCTGACCACGTAGGGATCGAGTTTCTCAACTGTTTTCCGTCCGTAGCGTGAAACATTCATTCTACTTGCCCGCGATCTCATGTAAATTCTATCGCGGAAGCGCACCGGCTCGTATGCTTCGACAAATTTCCGGGCCCGTGAACACCGAGCTCTGAGATTCATCGATCACGACTTCGGACGCGTCGACCAATGACCTTCCCTGCTCTCTTATCATTGATGCTTCGAAACGAGTGGGCATGGAATCGCTACGAGTCGAAGCATTGCTTCTTGGGCACTGCAACAGAAATCGGGAAACCTTGATAAATCTGGACCTTGGATAACTCTTATATGTTGCGACATTTTTCTTGTATGATTTCTGGAACTTATGTGGGGACCTTAGAAACAACTTATGAGTTGAGGACAATCTTATGAGGTCGCCTCATAAAAACTTTACAAAGCAATGTACAAGACTTTAGGACAGGGCCAGAGAGGTTAGGCCCCTGGGCCTCTATCACTTGTACTTAATTTTTTTTTTTTTTTTTGAGCAAACATTAGCCAGTTTTTGAGCAGGAATTTGAAGACTTTGCAGCTTTATTGAAGCAGCATTACCGCAATGAGGAAGAACCCATCGAAAGCTTTTGATATCGCATTATTTTACAAAGTAATTTGCGATGTACATTAATGAATACAGAAATTGCTTTGAGAATATATTTCACGTTGATGGTATCCAACTGCACTGGAAGACGATCGTGTTGAAAGTTAAAGATCATCTAAAACAGACTTACTACAAGCATGCAGGATTATCAAATCGTGAATTTGGTTCTTTTGAGTTTGGAAAATGACATACTTCGAGGATTTAATTTTGAAAATTTGATAGATTCATTTTCTAAATTGAAGTCTTGAAAGTTCCATTGTAAGTTTTGGAAAGTGATGGAAGTCTTTTAAAGTCATAATTTCAATCTCATCATGCTTTCCAAAGCTTACTTGTAAGAAATAAACTATAATATGATGGTGTAATAAATATGGAAAATGAAAATCTTATTACAGAAACTTAATTTTAACGTTTTATTTGATATAATTTTTAAACTCAGTATTTTTCGTGGAATAATTTCATTAAAAATGTGCTAATATTTAATTTGTATTTTTCATACACAAAATATACTCGATAAACGATACAAAAAAAGGCCATCACCAAATTTTTGCCTCAAGGCCTTCACATATTCAAGTTCAGCCCTGGCAATATACAATGTCAAAAAATTATATAATCACTTCGAAACCTTAAATGGATTTGTTTCTAATCCCAAGCACGTAACGTAATAAATTGTTTCGATTTGTTATGATTTTTTATATATGACACGATTCATGAGGAAACACATTTTTTCAAAGTTAAGATCAGTTTATTAATAAACAATGACTTATAATGCACCAAGAAATTATAGATCAATTATTTAGTACTTATTTAATAATATTATGACTTTTGAAGAGTTTGCGCTATTTTTTTCAATTTTACATTAATTTTATAATCCCCATGATTTCGCAACATGGAAACTTTTTTTAGTATTATTGTTATTTTTTGTAATAAAAAAATTTTTTTTAACTTAAAAAAAGGTATGCTACTATTATTAGTTAAATAACAAAAAAGATTATAACAATGACAGAGTTTGCGCCATTTTTTTCGATTTGTTATGATTTTTTATATATGACACGATTCATGAGGAAACACATTTTTTCAAAGTTAAGATCAGTTTATTAATAAACAATGACTTATAATGCACCAAGAAATTATAGATCAATTATTTAGTACTTATTTAATAATATTATGACTTTTTAAGAGTTTGCGCTATTTTTTCCAATTTTACATTAATTTTATAATCCCCATGATTTCGCAACATGGAAACTTTTTTTAGTATTATTGTTATTTTTTGTATTACAAAAATTTTTTTCAACTTAAAAAAACGTATGCTACTATTATTAGTTAAATAAAAGAAAAGATTATAACAATGACAGAGTTTGCGCCATTTTTTTCGATTTGTTATGATTTTTTATATATGACACGATTCATGAGGAAACACATTTTTTCAAAGTTAAGATCAGTTTATTAATAAACAATGACTTATAATGCACGAAAAAATTATAGATCAATTATTTAGTACTTATTTAATAATATTATGACTTTTTAAAAGTTTGCGCTATTTTTTCCAATTTTACATTAATTTTATAATCCCCATGATTTCGCAACATGGAAACTTTTTTTAGTATTATTGTTATTTTTTGTAATAAAAAAATTTTTTTTAACCTAAAAAAAGGTATGCTACTATTATTAGTTAAATAACAAAAAAGATTATAACAATGACAGAGTTTGCGCCATTTTTTTCGATTCTTTACGATTTTTTATACATGACACGATTTATAAGAAAACACGTTTTTTCAAAGTTAAGATCAGTTTATTGATAAACAATGACTTAAAATACACGAAAAAAATGTAGATCAATTATCTAGTACTTATTCAATAATAATATGACTATCTGAGAGTATGCGCTATTTTTTTCAATTTTACATTAATTTTATAATCCCCGTGATTTCACAGAATGGAAACTTTTTTTAGTATTATTGTTATTTTTCCTAATAAAAAAATTTTTTTTAACTTGAAAAAAGATACGCTACTTAGATTTGTTAATTAACGACAACAATTATAACAATGACCGAGTTTGCGCCATTTTTCCCGATTTGTTATGATTTTCTATATATGACACGATTTATGAGGATACACGTTTTTTCAAAGTTAAGATCAGTTTATTAATAAACAATGACTTATAATGCACGAAAAAACTATAGATCAATTATTTAGTACTTATTTAATAATATCATGACTTTTGAAGAGTTTGCGCTATTTTTTTCAATTTTACATTAATTTTATAATCGCCATGATTTCGCAACATGGAAACTTTTTTTACTATTGTTGTTATTTTTTCTAATAAAAAAATTTTTTAAACTTAAAAAAAGGTATGCTACTATTATTAGTTAAGTAACAAAAAAGATTATAACAATGACAGAGTTTGCGTCATTTTTTTCGATTTGTTACGATTGTTTATACATGACACGATTTACGAGAAAACACGTTTTTTCAAAGTTAAGATCAGTTTATTGATACTCAATGACTTAAAATACACGAAAAAAATGTAGATCAATTATTTAGTACTTATTCAATGATAATATGACTATCTGAGAGTTTGCGCTATTTTTTTCAATTTTACTTTAATTTTATAATCCCCGTGATTTCACAGAATGGGAACTTTTTTTAGTATTATTGTTATTTTTCCTAATAAAAAAATTTCTAAAAACTTGAAAAAAGATATGGTACTCAGATTTGTTAACTCACGAAAACGATTATAACAATGACCGAGTTTGCGCCATTTTTTTCGATTTGTTATGATTTTTTATATATGACACGATTTATGAGGAAACACGTTTTTTTAAAGTTGAGATCAGTTTATTGATAACCAATGACTTAAAATACACGTAAAAATTATAGATTAGTTATTTAGTTCTTATTCAATAATAATATGACTATTTAAGAGTTTGCGCTATCTTTGCGTGTTTCCCAATAAATCGGTCCATATATAATAAATTACAACAAATTTTTAAAAATGGCGCATACTACGTCACTGTTAATAATTTTTCACGTTATTCAACTTGTCGTAGTATTATTATTTCTATTGAGTTTTTTTCACGATTGTTATTACAAAAACTAACAATACTACTATAAACTTTTCCGAGTACAAAATCATGTTAATTATAAAATTAACGTAAAATTGAAAAAAAAGCCAAACTCTGAATTAGTTATAATATCATTCAGTAAGTGGTGAACAATGGATCTACCACTTTTTGTGTTTTATGAGTCTCTGTTTATTAATTAACTGATCTTAAACTTGAAACAAAGTATTTCTACATAAATCGTGCCATGTAAGGTAAACGCCCCAGTTTGTGCGTACCTAAGGCTTAGTCAGTAATAAAACATTATTAAATGCAGGTTAAACAATTTTGGACAAACAATTTTGATTCTATCTGCTGAAGTATTCATTACTGTTCATAGGAAAAAATCACAAAAGCATAAATAATACTTGGAATTTTTTGATTGCATTTTTTGTGAATGTCTGTAGTGTACTCATTTGTGCAGATTAAAAAAGACTTCGAGCCTATTAGTACATCATGTGTACCTATTTGTGCGAATTTATTTATTATATGCATTGTTTTGGTATATACATGTTCTTAGAGTCTTATTTTTTGCTAGAAAATTTTTATTAAAACGTAGACATCTTAAACTCACATTTAAAATTTAAATACATGATTCATTATTTACAAAATACATTATTTTATAATGTATTTTATAGATCACAAGTAATATATGTTATATACTAGAAGTATATATTATTCACTTTGAAATTTACGAATTTTGTATGCTTTCATACGACGAATAGTTGAACAAAATTTGTCTAAATAACGTTTTAAGTAGTTTTTTATCATTTTTATCATTGAATTATAGTGATTTTGTTGAATAATGAGATAAACGTACAAATAGGAGCATATGGTTTGTAAGGTACGAAAACGTACGGATGTTTATTTTTACCTAAAAACTTACTTTCACTGCAGAAAGACTGAAGCACACTTTTCAGAAAACATCCTAAAGAATTTTTCCAAAAAAATTGATGGTTTTCCGCGCACGGCAAGTGTTTAATTTGACGTTTTTCTCATGAGACGCATACAGTTGTTTCTAAGGACGAAAAAGCGTCTGCAACGCACACAACAGACGAATCGCGGCAGGCTGATTGATTTTTGTGTTTTTTGAATCATTGAAAAATTTTGATAAATTTTTTCTTGTGCTTAGAATAAACTTCAGTGTGTATAATATTTTTCGTAATATTTTTTGGTACAATGTATACATTGTTTTAAACTGCATAATCAAAAAAACCGTGATTCGCACAAACAGGTACTCCGCACTAACTAGGGCGTTTACCTCATACAAAATCATAACAAATTAAAAAAAAAGGGCGCAAACTCTGTCATTCTTAAAATCTTTCTCGATATCCTTATTATCGTCATATATATAATTTCAATAAATTTTTTTATTAATTTTTATTACAAAAACTAACATTTTGAATACAAAAAGTTTCAGAATTGCAAATTCATATAGATTCTACAATTCATTTGGAATTAAAAAAAAATAGCACAAACTCTCAAACAGCCATAATATTCTTAAATAAGTACTAAATAATTGATCTATAATTTTTTTGGGCATTATAAGTCATTGTTCATCAATAAACTGATCTTAAATTTGAAAAAACGTGTTTCCTCATAAATCGTGTCATGTATAAAAAATCATAACAAATCGAAAAAAATGGCGCAAACTCTGTCATTGTTATAATCTTTTTTGTTAGTTAACTAATAATAGTAGCATACCTTTTTTTAAGTTTTAAAAATTTTTTTATTAGTAAAAATAACAATAATACTAAAAAAAGTTTCCATGTTGCGAAATCATGGGGATTATAAAATTAATGTAAAATTGAAACAAATAGCGCCAACTCTTGAAAAGTCATAATATTATAAAATAAGTACTAAATAATTGATCTATAATTTTTTCGTGCATTATAAGTCATTGTTTATTTATAAACTGATCTTAACTTTCAAAAAATGTGTTTGCTCATGAATCGTGTCATATATAAAAAATCATAACAAATCGAAAAAAATGGCGCAAACTCTGTCGTTGTTATAATCTTTTTTGTTATTTAACTAATAATAGTAGCGTACCTTTTTTTAAGTTAAAAAAATTTTTTTATTAAAAAAAATAACAATAATACTAAAAAAAGTTTCCATTCTGTGAAATCACGGGGATTATAAAATTAATGTAAAATTGAAAAAAATAGCGCAAACTGTTAAATAGTCATATTATTATTGAATAAGTACTAAGTAATTGATATACAATTTTTTCGTGTATTTTAAGTCATTGTTCATCAATAAACTGATCTTAACTTTGAAAAAACGTGTTTCCTTATAAATCGTGTCATGTATAAAAAATCGTAATAAATCGAAAAAAATAGCGCAAACTCTGTCATCGTTATAATCTTTTTTGTTAGTTAACTAACCGTAGACGCATAAATTTTATTGAGTTTTTATATGTTTTTCATTACAAAAAATAACAAGAATACTAAAAAAAGTTTCCATGTTGCGAAATCATGGGGATTATATAATTAATGTAAAAAAAAAAAAAATAGCGCAAACTCTCGAAAAGTCATAATATTACTAAATAAGTACTAAATAATTGATCTATAATTTTTTCCTGTATTTTAAGTCATTGTTGGTCAATAAACTGTTCTTAACTTTGAAAAAATTCGTTTCCTCATTAGTCGTGTCATATATAAAAAATCATAACAAATCGAAAAAAATGGCGCAAACTCTGTCGTTGTTTTAATCTTTTTCGTTAGTTTACTAATCATAGTAGCACATCTTTTTTTAAGTTTTTTTATTTTTTTAATTAGAAAAATTAACAATAATACTAAAAAAGTTTCCATTTTGTGAAATCACGGGGATTATAAAATTAATGTAAAATTGAAAAAAATAGCGCAAACTCCCACATTGTCATATTATTATTAAATAAGTACCAAATAATTGATCTATAATTTTTTCGTGTATTTCAAGTCATTGTTTTTCAATAAAATGATCTTAAACTTGAAAAAACGTTTTTCTCCATAAATTGTGCCATGTATTAAACAGAATAACAAATTTGAAAAAACGGCAGAATCTCTGTCATTGTTATAATCTTATTCGTCAATCAACGGATAGTATTATTATTATTATCATTCAGTTTTGTCCACGATTTTTATTACTAGAACTTACAATAGTTTCCAAAAAATGTTCCCGAGTTCGAAAGTCATGTCGATTGTAAAATTAATGTAACTGCTTTAATAATGGCTTCATACACTACTTTGAGTTCCATGTATCAATGATCCAAAAGTTTTTTGGTTCATTCTATCACTTACTGTAGTTGGCAATCTACTGCGTTTAAAAGTGAAACAGGGGAAAGGTATTAATTGAGAGCCACTGTTTCGCGCCGCGCGGGAAAATAGTCTGTTGGGAATAGTCTGCTAGTTTCAGCGTCATCTCGGAAGCGAATATTTTTTTATATTTCTTGTAAAGAAAAGTGCGCCAACTTCGCACCGCACCCTTTTTTGATGGTGCAACAGTTCTCGGCTGCTTCTTCGGTTGTTGTTTGACAGTTCCAGAGTTCCTCGTAAATATTTACAACGGTTCCAACTTGGAAGAATTTATAAACTTTTTTTTTTTAAAGAGGTGCTCCAACTTGGCACCACACCATGTTTCGATACTGCCATACTTGTCGAGTGCTTTCTCAGTTCAATGTAATCACCAACCAATTCAAGCAAGCGTTACCGTTAGAGTTCCAGACAGCACTTCGGGACTTGTTTCAGAAAGGCTCCTTACACCTTTGCAAGAAACTCACACATTCAAAGCTAGCCGCATAAAATTAATCACCGGATCAATGTCTTACAAACTAATTAACTCAAACAACGATTCTGGTCAGAGTTTCAGGTATCGCTGTCGGAGCTCTACAAAAACGTCTCGTTAGATTTTCGGGAGAAACGCACGCGTTACAACATATCCGTATTATCAACATCTGGATTTATAATGTAATCGTAAATAACTTGAAACAAGCGTTCTCGTTGGAGTTGTAGGTTGCGCTCCGAGCGTTGAACAAACCGGTCCTCTTACACTTTTGCGGAACACGCACGCATTTGAACCTAGCTGTATATTTAATAACTGGATTTATTAAATAATTACTCATCGATTCGGACAAGAGTTTCGATTGCAATTACAGGTGGCACTCCAAGAGTTCTTAAAGACGGCTGCTTTCACTACTGCGGGGGGGGGGGGGTTCACTCCCATGTTAAATGCTCGAGATCGCCGTCTCAGCCTCTCGCAGCGCCTCCAGCCTCTCGGAGCCCGAGTTGTTACGAACGAACGATCGTAAAATAGGTACCCCAGAAGAACAGAATATTCAACGAATATTCCAGGAATATTCTGGAAAATATTCCTAGAATATTCCTACGTCCGACGTTTGTACCACAGGGCCAACAGTAACAAAAAATATTCTACGAATATTTTCAGAAAATATTCCAGAAATATTCTTCCGGAATATTCTCCGAATACTTTTCTTTCTATTGGACATACATATGGAACAAACGTCGGACATGGGATTATTCCTACAATATTACGTGCCGTTAAGGTAGAGAGAGTCGAGGGATGGCGTCATACTTCGGTCGCGATAGATTCAATTTTACTTATATTTTATTTATTTAATTTTTAAAACATCTTTTTCTGATTACAGTTTCCATCTTCGTCATCATTTGCTTCAACGGTGCTCGATATTGTGCCGAAAGCTTGTATTTAAATGAAATTTCATATCAATTCATACATTTTACGTTTAAAGTGTACTCGTGAAATTTTTATATTTGTCAATAACATGAACGTTTCAAGTACTTTTGGAAAAGTTTTCGTTACGTAATTTAAAAGATTTTTTGTTCAAAAAATGTGTGTGGGCGGTGCGGTTTTGAACAAGAAATCTTCCTACCTTTGTAATGAATTTTTGATTTTTTGTTAATAAAATTTTGGCTCCCGTAGATAGTGCAAGCTGTTTGTTCTTCGGTCATTACGGAGCGTGATTTTTACATTTCAAAAATGGAAATTAGTCACTCACAAAGTATGACGGCGCAACTATTCACAACGAATCGTATAGAAATATTGAAAAAATTATTTGAATGCTCCAACTACCCTAGCACATACTATTCATATAGAACGATGAAATGTCAAGTAAAAAATGTAGTAGTTATTCCAATATTTCGATATTAATTAAAATTGAATTTTGGAAATGAAATGTAAATTGGATTAATTGATGTACGATTTTCCCCACGACAGATAGTGTTTGACTCAAACAGTTGAATGACGTTTGATACGAGCAGATTTAAGTTTGAGCGACGTTTCGTCAAACATTTCTCATATCCAAGTCCGTTTTTTTTATTGAACATTGATGCCCCTGTAAACCTTGAGCCACTTGTACAAGTGGCTGGTAGGTTGCTACCACGTGGCTGCATGGTGGCTGATATTTTGTCGCTCTAAAATCGATAGAGACGAGGTACTTTCACTGGAAATGATTGAATTAAGGAATTTTCGAATGATTCTTCGTTGATCATTCCTCAACTATTAAAAAATATTACTATTTTAACAAAGAATCAATCGAAAATTTTTTAATCCAATTGTTTCGAGTGCAAATACCGCATTTCCATCGATTTCAGAGCGACAAAATATCAGCCACCGAGCAACGACGTTGTAGCTACCTATCGGCCACTTGTACAAGTGGCAGAACGTTTACCCGTGTGCAAATTCGAATAAATTTACAAATTCATTTCGCAATAACATTTTTTAACGAGTCATTAATTACTAGAGAAATGAAACATTTTCGAAAATTTTTAATCTAATTTTAAAGTTTTTTTCAATCAGACATTTGATCAAATTTCACATAAAAATTCCATCACGAAATTTGACTTAACAATCGGACGTAGAAGCGTACGAAGTGTGACCCTGACGCGCCAAATCCACCGTAAGCCCACCGTAAACCCACCGTACGTTACGGTGGGTTAAAGGTGGAAAAGTGCAAAAACCCACCGTAAGCCCACCGTAAGTGGAAATAAATTGTTTCAACTAGTAAATTGCCGTAATTAATGTACATAAAATAGAAATCACTCAGAGTAAATTCAAAATAACCATTAGTAATCATCTGATTATTGAATATTTGATTTTTTAAAATGAAAATAAAGATCCAATTATATATAATTTCAATAACCGAATATTGAAATTGATTCGAATTGAAGATTTCAATAAATATTATAAGGATATGTCGTTTAGTTACCGAAAGCGTTGGGCATCGTGTATAGTAAATGATTATCGAATGTTATTAATTATTCATTTAATAATAAACAAAAAGTAAAAGTTAGTTTACTGATCAAATTCTTCAAAAAGTTAAATTTTTCTTATGAAAATTAAAATCTGGCCAAATGACAAGAAGTAAAGTTTTTTTTTCTATTATGATTTTTTTTAGTTTATTACTTTGCCATAAAAAAATGTGCATATAAATTTTTTGTACCTTCCTCGCATTCCCGCTTCAAGATATATTGTTCAATATTGATCAATATTTAACACTATATTGAACGCTGTTGAACGCTGTTGAGATTTATATCATCTGCTGTTTTATATCATTGTTTTAGCAAAAATTTTGTTAGTTACTATTTACTAATTCTTTAGTTGTGTATATGTATATTATCTTTAAATTATTTTCAAACAAAAAAATTCATAGAATAAGGAAAAAACGACCCGGGATGTAGCATAATTCAAATGAACGTAATTCAACTCACGTAACGTTACATACGCTTAGACAAGTATTAAAATAATAAAACTTCGATTCTTTACAAAAATAAATTTCCGCTTTTATTAGAATTAAAATTATAAATATTATTCGGTTGACCCAGTACTTTCTACGTCGTCGCGACTTTGAGGCTCTCGTAACAAAAAATATTGTTCGCGATTTGTGCGAATAGGCTTTCAAAATGAAAGGTGAGGATTGCTACCCGAGCCGAAGGCGAGGGCTGCAATCCTCAAGTTTCGTCTCAAAATCCCATTCGTACTCATCACGAAATGTACTAAAATCAATTTTCCTTCCAACTAGAAAATTATATTCTAGGCTGAGCGGATTTCTCATTTATTGGAATTTTCATAAACCTACAAATAATTACCCTAGCACGAGCGGTTTTCGAAATTATTTCAATTTTTCATTGATCTAGAAATGCTTATCGCAAGACGAGCATATTCAAAATTAATTTTAATGAATTTTCATTGACCTTGAACTCATTATTCTAGGATGAAGAGTTTTCAAATTTATTTGAATCTTCAATAATTCAGAAATTATTATTTTACAGCGAGCAATTTTCGAATTAATTCCACTGATCACTTACCTACGAATAATCGTTCTAGAAAGAGTGATTTTTTAATTTATTTGACTATTGTGGTATCAGAAAATAATTATTCTGGAATGAACGATTTTATAAATCATGAATTGTTATAAACATATATATGATAGGCTGAGAGCAAAAACTGAACAAGTAAGGACAAAAATTTTGAGTTTCGTATATATCTGTCTATTACTTGTTCGGTTTTTGCTTGCAGTCTCTCATATTATAATGCTATTTCTATACAGTGAGTGATTTTTACATTTACTTTTATTTTCAGATACTTCTAAATATATATTCCAAGGCGAGCCAATTCATTGTTATTACCAGTTATTATGAGCTCGAAAGTAAATATTGCAGTAGGATGAACGATTTCCAAATTTACATGATTCTTCACAAAAAACAGAAACAGTTTATCCAGAGCAAGTGACTTTCAAATTCATTAAGATTTTTACAAATGTAGAAATAAATATTTAAGGGCTAACAATCTCTAAATTTATATGATTTTTCATAAATAAAGAAACGATTTACACAGGATAAGCGATTTTCAAACATACGTGAATTTTTGCGATGCCAGAATATACTATTCCATGTTAAGCAGATTTTAAATTCATTGGAATTTTTTTAAACCTACGTTATAGTTATTCTGGAATGAGCAATTTGCAAATTATGAAAATTCTCACGAACCTACAAATGATTATTCTAGAATAAAATATTTTCAAGTTTATTTTAATCTTCACAAAACTTGAAATAATTATTTTATTAGACGAACAATTTCTAAGTTGATTAAAATTTTTTCGAACCAAAAAATAATTACTCTGGAACAAAGGGTTTTGTGATTCATTTGAATTTCAAAGTATCTAGCGGTTTTAGAATTAATTTGAATTTTCAGGAATCTAGAAATAATTATCATGGTGCGAGCGATTTTTCATATTTAAAAAATTTTTGATGTCCCTGTTCATGAAGATTCTATATTAAGTAAGATTTATATTTAGTTTTATTTTCACAAACCTATTGATATTCATTCTAAGGCTAGCCAATTTAAAGTTTGTTTGAATTTTCGTTAACCTTTGAATGAGTAATATCGAAAGAAGAACTTTTTTCAAACTCATATTATTTCTTATAAATCCACAAATTTGTAATCTACCGCAGCGGGCGATTTTTGAATATATATGAATTTTCGTAAAGCTAAAAAATATTGTTGTAGGGCGAGTACTTTCAATTGAAGGAAACCGGATATTAATTAATTACAAAATAAGTTGAAATTGACATTGAGAATGTGTGTACATTGCATACATAGTAAACTGCTTACTGAGTGTATGAAGCTGAATATCTTGAGGTATATGACGTTCTTGTATTATCGTTTCAGGCATTGAACGATCGTTTCAAGAAATTGGGGCTTGAAAAACTCATGAGAGATATGCATTCGCCCGGGCAAACTGACGTAAGATGAATTTCAAATATTATAGATTATAGTCCGTGTAGACAAGAATTCCCAATATGCGGAAACTTATGTTCGCAAAAGGCCTGTTGGAGGAGCAACTGCTTAAATGCCATTTCCAATTTTCCCGAGTTTCTTAATTATATTAAATCAATATGGAATGGTTTTTACAACAAACAAAGCTGTTAAACAAATGTAATCTGCCGAAATCAGTGATGGTGATTCGGGTGGTCGTTAAAAGGGGCTTGGAGAAATTTTTGCGCTCTCAACCCTTACAGTGGTTTCAAATAATTCAGAAACACCTTCCAATTTTTTCAGATTTCAATTGCCATATTAACCCGTGCCTATAGAACCATTCTTTTTCCCATTTAAATAACATGGAATTTTTACCTTAATATGGCTTATCATTTTGCCAGCCCCTTAACGAGTGAGAAAAACAAGTTTAACATTGCAACTTGTAGTTGATACTTACCCTAAACTACCAAAAAAATTGTACAACCTAAAATCAATTTTTGGTATGAAATCCATGAAGAGAGAAAAAGGGTAAAATTGTAAAAATGTACTTTTTTGACGTTCTTCATAGTTTATCATTTTTTTGAAGCACCCGATACACTACATGAAAGGTTTTGCATGTAAAATTGTTCCTCGTAGTTACTGCGAATTACACAAAAAATTTCGGAGTCCCATATCGATTTCTTGTGAGTCATCTTCGTAGATCAAGAAAGAAAATAATGCATTTTGTCGACTTATTGCATGTATTTCACAGGGATGTGACTATTATTTGAGTTTCATCATCAATATTTGAAATTTACTCGTACTATTTGCTGAATCTAGTACCATTATATCAATTTAAGTAAATATTTCGGTACGAGGGTGAAGTTTTCAGCCCGAGGTGAAGGCGAGTTATGTAATCACTTGGGTTTTGAAAATCCTTGATATGTAATTATTTTTCTATTACGTAGAGGAAAAAACAATTTTGAATTCGAATACATCTGGAGTACAATGACATTTGACCATTGTTATACTATTAATTGAATAAAATTATTCTAGAAACTCATCTGTCCTAGGCGTAGCCGAGGATTATGATTGCACTCGTTAAGTTATCCCGGCTTCGCCTCGGGTTATAACCCTTGCACTCTTGAAAATAAAAATTTACTCCTTACTGTAGTATAATATACTATTAGTACAAGTATGTAATCACGTTAATTCATTTAAAAAGTATTTATAGTAATTGTAATTATGAACAGAGTTACTTGAAAAATTTTTTGAGATTAATAATATAACAGTGGTGAAATGTCATTGTACTCGAGATGTTATCTAATTCAATATTCCTTTTTTCCTCTACGTAATAGAAAAATAATAAAATATCAAAGATTTTCAACAACCTAACGGAAGAGAGTCGACTGTCACAGTCGAGTTTCAGTCGAGTTTCAGTCGAGTAACTTTTATTGGTATATAATGATGATATATGTAACAGATACTTTACATAAATAATAAAAAATTGTTTTTCGTCACATTTTGGAAGTGTATCCATGCTATTTTGAATA
>JABFQI010000058.1:0-10946 GCA_022816925.1 Trichacis sp. ZL-2020 | reverse complement strand
TGTAAATCAAAAAAGAATTTACTCTTCAGAAAACAAATTAAAATGTAATAAAAACATTAAAAAAAAAAAAAAAAAAAATGATCAAAACTGAAATTAATTTACTCTTTCACAGAAAAATGTTCGAAACCTGCAAATTAAAAAATAATTCCTTAATTTTACATACTGTTAAAAACATGTAAAAGCGCAGTAAAATAACTTCCGTTATCCAGGATTATTGATTCTTCGGTGTATGTTGTGAGACCGATTAAATATATTCCATTGTAAAAATACCGCGCGGTCGCGTTCGTAACTCCGATCCTCGCTGGATATTTTCGTTTCCATAAATCGCCCCACGTCCGGCACCGAAATTGTTTTCCAATTCAAATTTTCCTTCTTTTTTCCGTTGGAAATTCGGTGAATTTCTCCAAGGTTTAATAAAAGCACGACAGAATTTCCAGCGTTGATTTTCTAAGGCGTCAATTTAGTGTCCCCGGGTTTTCGAAGCGTCACACACGCGGATTAAAAGCGCCTTGAGTTTTGAAAAATGCCTTTGATGTTCGGCCTCACGGCGCGTGGGACGTGATGAATTCGTTATTTTTAACGAGATGGCAAAGAACAAATCGTAGGAAACCACCGATCAAACGAGTTTTGTAAAATAATGAACATTACTTCGTTACGTTATGCAGCGAGTTATTATGTTCGCAAAAAACTCGTTTGACACATGTCCCTTGTATTTTCATCGCGCTTTTGTGTTTCACTCCACGCGTCTTTCCATCAAAAGCCGACTCTTCTGACCCCCAACGTTTGATCAATACACTTTCATTATTTTTCGAAGCTCTTCACCAAGTTTTTTGCCGCAGCGACAAAGTTCATATTTTACGCGTTTTAGAGAAGTTCCGTAATCTCGTTGTAACGTCCTGAAAATGAAACGAATAACAATGTTCGCGTTGGTACGCAGAGTAGTCGATGTTGTACGGAAGAGATTGCACATTTTCGCACATCTCGACGATATATCTTCTACGCGGAGTCACTTTTTCTGTCCGTTTCTTCTCCAGTTTTTAATTTCATCGCCTGCTGCGTTCGCACCTACTTCTCATATTATTTCACACTCGAGTCGTTTAATTTCTCGCCGTATTATGCGACAGTTTCGTATTTTGTCTTCAACGAATCGGAAAACATTGGGACGTCACGAAAATTGCATCCATGTTTGTACGAAGAAAACTGTTGTTTAAAATAACATTCGTACCTTTGAATGTTAGTATTTAATAAAATTCAATTGTTCGGAAATTTTGTTTTGTTTTGATGATGATTGTATTTCTCTGACAGACTGGAAAAATTTGAAGGCTTTTTTGGTGAATATGCTTAAAATGAAGACGACTTTTCATGTTGAAGGGAAGAAGAATGACAGTAATGTGAAGCTGAAAACGGAAGCATTATTAAAGGTGAAGGAATCAGTCTTATTCGAAGAAATGGTACGACACGATGACAAACATCAAAAAGCCGCGATAGAAATATTTAATGAGTCGAAGGAACAAAACCTACTAGAGAAATCTCATCCGGGAAGTGAAAAAATAGATGATAAAATAATCAGATCAAACAAGAAGATCGATAAAGTTCTGAAGAAAAAGAAGAAAGGGAAAATGGAATTCAAAAATCGCACTAAAAGGCCTCAAAGTGAAAGAAAGCTGAGTCAACAAAATAAGAAACGGAAGAAGATGAAAAGTTATGCTTCTCAGTCTTTTATGACAACAAAAAACGATCAGAATATCACTGAAATTAAAATAAAAAAAACTCCAAGAAATAACACGAGCAATTTGTTTAGTACTAATTATATCAATGGTACAGAACCATCAAGATCTGTTGAGAAAAAACCCAAACTTTCGATTCCATCGAACCTTCGAAATAATAGCAAAACACGTACATTGAAAAAATCAGAATTGATTAAATTTTGGAGAACGTTGAAAAAAGAGAAACCGGAAATTGTCAAGTTGATGCCAATAATATCAAAAACTATGAAAAGGTATACTATGAATTATCACAACAATGAATTTAAAACTCGAGAAAAAGTTTCTGAAGAGCCTGGAAAGGAAGTCATGAAAATGATTAGATTTCGTGACTCGTTATCAAGATTAGAGACAGTGAAATCTTCCAATTCATCGAGTATTTCTGCTACGAATTCAACTATGAAGAGTATTAGAAGAAAAGGAGCCGGAATAAAGACTGAGAAGAAACATAGGAAGGTCAGAATTGGGAAACTGAAACAAACTCAACCTTCGAATAAAAACAGCTCGAAAAGTTTTTCGTCGAGCAAGAAAAAGCAGTCCAAGAGAATTAGGTCTGAAAATTATACAAGTCCAATAAATCGAAAAAAGGAAAGCAGTGATTCTCAAACTAAGAAGGTTCAAGAATTGAATATACCTAAAGACCATCAGATGAAAGTGAACGTAAATGATAGAGTTTCGGATTTTCAGCATGCACAACTCATTAATCAACATAACGAGGACACAGAAGAAAAGGAGCTCGAGAATATCAATGCAAAAAGTGATAAACGACATGTTAAGCGAGAGATGAAAAATATCCAGTTCGAATATATAACGGAATCAACAATCAATGGAAATAATTCTAAAAGTATCGAAATAAAGCCCGAAATCAACGAAACAAAACCAACTCAACGGAAGACTCATAAATCTTTTAAAAAGAGAAGGAAGAAAAAGAAACAACATGATACAAAAATCACAAGTCAGTCCAAATCGATGTCTCACCTTGATCTGGAAAAGTGTTCTCCCGATTGCATGAATCTATGCAATAGAATGTACGTATTGTGGAACGAGTTTAAAAAAACTAAGAAGTCAAATAATAGAACCGAAGATTTTAACTCACTGGAGTCAAAGTTATGGAGCGAATTAACGAATGAGTCTTTGGATGTTGGCTCCGAAGTCGTGAATACAGTCAAGCCACTACCTGAAATTGAAGATGCTGTTATCAATATTATCCCTCTTGATAATAAAAAAGACCATGGAAGGAAGAAAAAACATCAAAAAAAGAAGAAAAGTAACTCAACAATCCAGACAACGACGCTAAGTTCACAGATTACGGATCACACAACTTTTGACATTGCGGAATACACAACCGAGGACATTTTATGTTCTTTATTCAAAGGGAAGTGTGACGAAAAACCGAAAAATGATGATAATCTGGAAATTGTGACACTTCCAACAAAAATTGAAGATTTAGAAACAGTACGAACAGAATCCTCTGTGACTTCTACTTCTACTGTTTCCAATGTCCAGGATTTTCTGTCAGATGAAGATGTCAACAATCGAGAGACTGAATCTATAACCAATGCTAGAAACTTATGGAAAAATACTGAAGTAGATTTTTCAGAGGAGGAGGACTTTTTAACTACGATTTGCGAAGAATGGCAGCATCCTTGTGATGGCAAATGTCTTCAACCTTGGCAACTGTGCAATTTAAAAAAAGATTGTCTTGACGGTTCTGATGAAGATCCTAGGATATGCCCTCGTCCAGGTAGACTAATCTTGATCTCTAAACAGTTGTACATTGGCTTTCCTGGAAAACTCTGATGACATCATCTCTTTGTTGTGTGACAGAAGAACGAGAAGTATTTTTGGGCTTTGAATGTTACATGTACAAAAATGTTGAATTCCTTGAGAACATATTCCTACCATCTACAAGTGCTGAGTGGACATCGTTATCCGAATAACTTAACTAGCTACCAGCAAATATTAGAAATGTATAATTCAGGATACATTCAGCAACTTTCTTCTATGTAAATTAAGATCGACTAGATGATCCTATAACTATGTCAAACTTCTGAAACTACACTCTCACTATCATCTACACTTGACATCGACTTTCGTGACAAGTAATCATCAGAAGAAACGCTATACACGAATCATTTGTACACTTTCCATAAGATATCATTCATAATATATAATGAGCTTTGAATATTAGGTGCAGCTTTAGAAATCGTTGGAAATAATATTTCAGTTAAAGAGTAGTAGATGCTTTTCGTGTCTTTTCTACTCTGAATCTGCGAAGCCTTCATCTGCTTTTAATGTTTATCTATGTTGATAGCTTGAGCCGGATTAAAAGCCATGTCTCAAGATTAACTCTTTCAGTAATGATTTTTTCGCGGGTCGACTTCCTTCAAGACGATGTCATGGAAGTCTTGAATTTGTTTTGAACGGGAAAGCGAGATCGAGAGACATGGTGCTTGAAAATTGGATGGTCTTTGTTAACCTGCGGGCCTTGTAGATGAGGCCCCATGTGCCGATACGGATTACACGTGTGGTGATCGGTCTTGTATATCGATGGACGCACTCTGTGACGGATTCGATGACTGCCCGAGTGCAGAAGACGAAACTGACTGCGGTATTAAAGCTAAATCAGCATTATTCCTTCGAACTTTGTAGTCTCAATTAACATATAATTTCTAAATTCTTCTATCAGTAGTAGAAATCATTAATTTATTGGTCTTTAAGATGATCAGTTTTGGGATGATGGAACCGGTTATCAACTATGAACAGCATCAATTAGTTTTTGGTTGATATCACTGGAATAACTATAATTTCTTCGAATATTGTTGTTTATAATCTTTGAATTCTTGTGTCTGATGGTAATCTAGATGTTCAGTTTTGGAGAGCTTAAACTTGTTACTCCTACCAGTTTGTATTTGATTAATATCATCGTCACTTCAAACCTGATTTGAATAATTGATTATATATTAGTACCTCCACATTTATGTTTGGAAATAATCCAAAGTTCTCAAAAAAAAGACTTAAAATCAAGAATTACTCGTATTATCTTGAAACATAATCATACATATCAATCATTCACTGATAACTAGTTGAAAACTGTTTCTACCATCCTACAAACTTCAACAATGTTGGAATCCAATCAAATCACTTAATGTTAATGCTTTGCTTGCGATTGAAAAGATGATAATTGATTGTAAAATTAGAACCTCACTATGATTAAACGATTCGTATTAAATTCATCTTTCTCGTTGTGGAATATTCTGTAAGGCTAACATAAATGTGGCTTGTGCTTGAACATATTTTTGCTATTTTGCTGTAAACAGACCGAGACTGCACACCGACCCAATTCAAATGTGCCACCGGGAGGAAATGCATTGAGGGGGTATATCGTTGCGATGGGCGGGCAGATTGTTCAGATGGAAGCGACGAAGATTGCAGTCACGGTATCGCTAACCAAAATGTAACCCGCTACGGTGTTACAACAACGAGTACGCATATTTGTGTTTGCTTCATTCAGAACCATTTCTTTCTCTTTATCGTCTCGAACTAACACCCTTGAATGCTCGTTTTTTATTTTTGCACTCAAAGAAGTGTGATTTCACTAATTACCTTCAAAACACTATGAAAACATAAGTCTTAAGGACATTTTGTAGTACTCGATCGGTAAAGTAGGAATTCGCATAGATTTTTTTTTGTACATTTTGTGGGGTATACTCTGAGTTCTTGACAGACTGTCAAGTATCAAGATGAACATTCTTGTAAACTTTATCATTAAATTTTATTTTTTGAATTTTTGGTAGGTTCACTTGGAAGCATTTTACAGTACTCGATCGGTAATGTAGGAATTTGAACATTCCTCTACTTCTTGTAATTTTTAGGAGCTTCATTTTTGTTGAAGCTGTTTTGGGTACTTATCTACATCTGACTGAAGTGGAAACTTCAGTCCTGAGTTCTGACCTTTTCGAGTCAATCGCAATCTTGTTTCTTTATAGGTTTATTAAAAAACGAGATGCAACTCATTTTTTTCTTCAGTCAGATGCAGTCAAGTATGCAAAATAATGCTCTAGTCCGGTTTTCGAAAAATAAAGTTCCTATAAATTACGCAAAGTCCTACCTTATCGATTAAGAACTCGAGAATGTTCTTAGAAGTATCCCCAATACTGCTCAAGTCAATTTTTACGGAAATAAATTCTCTAAATATTGTGGAACGTTAAAAAAATGTGTGGATTTCTGCTTTGCCGTTCGAGTACTAGGGATTGTTCCCAATTTCAGATATTTTTTGTCTTAAATTTAGTATTCAAACTAGCTTTGTGCTACAAAAAAAAATGTGGACATTTAAATTTTTCGAAAAAATATTTTGAAGATCGTGGATAAACTGGTGTCAATACTAAAGGTGGATTTTCATGATATATGCTATATAACCTAACCTAACATAACATCGTACTTTCGTATGGCGCGAGATTCGAAACTACTATTATATAGTACACGTTCAGTTACATTTCACGTAAGTTTTTAAAGTTTGTTATCCTAGAAATTTGGACTTTATACCTTTTCAAAAAGTGAAACCTCAAAATCAATAATATTCGGCTAAAATTAATTTGAATTAAAAATGACAGTTGGAAATATACATGACACATCAGTTTGTTTCAAGGCTAAAAGTGTACTTTCAAGATGTATTGTACCTAACCTAACCTAAAACAAAACCATGCTTTTCTTTGGCGCGAAATTCAAAACTTCAATTTCAAAATAAACATTAAGTTACATTTATTCCATGTTTTTACAGTTTATTCTTTCAGAAATTTGGCTTCCATACTCAAAAAAGTAGTTCAATTTCAATGTCAACAATATTTTGCAAAAAGTGCATTATAATATTTAAATATCAGTAAATTTGCGCCGAATTTGAGATCTAGCAAATTCAACCCCAAAATATTTTGATAATGAATTTAAGACAAAAAAAAATCTTTCAAAATTAGACTTTTTTAGCATGTAGTACTTTGGCATGTTCCTACTACGACACACACACAAATACTTCGAAAAATACAGTGACGAATTTTACAAAAAAGTGCAAAGTTACGAAAGATAGGAAGCTGGGGTATCGAGAGATAGATTTTTGAATGCCCTTTAAACGGCTTCAAAGTTATCATCGTGCTTTCAGCTTTTAAGCGATCGATATCTGTGCTACGCGGGTCGAAAGCTTGCGCCACTAAAGCCGAGCGACGTTTCTAATTTGATTATTGGTACTTTGGCAACCAAGTAAAAAGTTTGCTTAATATTTCCTTTTGCACGGGATCTATAAAGGTTTGTACATTCCGCGATACATTTTTATGCATAAAAATAAATGACAAGTTGAGCTTTCTGTTTGAACGTTTCTTTCTCTCGCAATTGGGGGTGACTGTTATTTCGTGTTGTTTTACGTGCTGAAATTTGCATCGATACATATTCCGATGAGGTAAATATTGGAATTGTGGTAAAGGGTGCGTGACTCTGATAAATTTAGAGCTAATTTGGAAATTTTTTTATGCTGAAATCAGCTGAAATATTTGAGTGTTGAGAGACAACGTTTGGGAAATATTTTGGAATATTATTCGATCGTGAAAGAGAATCTGGAAAGTTTTTAATGATTATTCAAAAGAAAGAGAAATACTTTTATCAGGTTTCAGTTTAAACAAATCAATTATACGGAAAATCAAGCATTGTTATAATAATGTTTAAAAAAAAAATTCAAAAAAATTGAGTCACGTAAATTTTACAGATTATGAAAACAGAAAAGTTTAGAACTAGGCCGAAGTTGCTAATTGAAACTAAATTGGTGTTGAAACAGTGACATAAAATTTTGAAACAAAAAATTTCAAAATACAGTCTATAAAGGACACGTAAATTTAAGGTCACTTTTCCTATATGATCGCATGATAAAATAAGCCTTATGGCAATTCAGGGTTCGCTCCTTTCGTTTCTACCAGTCTGCTATTTTAACGAATAATTATTTTTATGTATCTAAACTTTTGTACACATTATAAACCAAATCAATAAATAATATTCAAAATTTAGAGAAGGTTCAGTTACTTCGAGTCAATAATTAATAAACTAGGAATATTTATAAAAACTCTTTTATTTTAATTTTAAGTTCTTCTTAATTAAATACACGAAATTTCCCATAATATGTAAATAAAATATTCATTTTTTATTCTAGTTTATGTACAAATTGAAGAATTATTGTATTCACATGATTGAATCACTGTCGTTCAAAAACAGGTAACCTTTTTTTCCGTATGGTCATTTTCTTTTGCAATGAGATAAGAAAATAATCCTAATGAAAATAAGCGTTATCCCCTTATAAACGTCAGCCATTCAATTGTGAAAATTTTGTTATAGTCATTCCAGGAATATTGAAAATTAAGTTTAAAATATCTCACTAAATATTTCTAGTTTATTAATTATTGACTCGAAGTAATTAATCTATACTCATAAATTATCCAAACAAAAAATTATTTCATCAATGAATAACATCCAATTACAATACAAAGCATTTTTTTTCCAATTCTTTCTCCAAGCTTCATAAAATATCCAAGAAAAATCAACGAAACAACTGTGATTTTCCTTACCTCGAGTAGTAAAAATGGCCTGTGTCCGACATTCAAGTAGAAATCCACGCGTCGCGTCAGACTCGCACTTTCACCCAACATCTCTAAAACCCTGCGTCGCACAAAATTCCGTTATCAATCAAATTGTTTCGAAATTCCGCACGTACGGTCGAATTAGACACGATCGTTCGACAACACACGAACAGTATTTTTATCCTGAAAATTCAATCCCCGTCGTAGCTTCTCGTTAGCTTTTTACGTGTCTATGTTGTGAAGAGGTCCGGCACACCAGACAAATGGAAATTTGCCACTGACAAAAATGCGCATTCCAAAAAAATGACAGGATTCGACCAAGTCGAATGCGGTAACTATTGGTAGTGGCTTTCTCGCGCACCGAAAAAGACCCTTCGGCATTTTTCCGCACCTGCATGCGAATTCAATGAGATATGATCACTTGGCATGCTAATCAAATCGTAAGTATCTAGAATTTTGCGTCCAAAAATCATTGCGAATGTATCGAATTCCGCGTTTCTTGAGTTGCTAATGAGAGAAAAACTCGATCAAGTCTCGGAGTATATTTATTTTCACTCTACGAAAGTAAATATACCCTAGGGATTATTTACTATCGACTTACTGACAAGGTGGGGGTGGATAGTTTTTTTTATTGATATAGAGATATTACAGTACAAACAAATTGAATCGATTCACTCCGGTGACACGTGACGCGTGACGCGTCATTTCATCCCAGCGCGCTCCGTAAAGATGTTTACATATCAATTAAACATGAAATGTGTGGAATTGGGGAGAGAGAGCTCGGGCATTTTTAGTAGTATGCATCAAAGTAGAATGATCACTGAGCCTGTGACTAATTTGAAGGTTGATGAACTTATTAACCATGCTTTAGCACGTTATGAACGGCATATTGGACTGTCCATATTTTAGGGAACGGACAACGAAGCGTCCTGCACTCGATTGGGACATGAATTTATTTTGTTTTTGTGTTCCAGCACTTAGCGTGGTGACTAATAAAATTCGTTTTGTATATTGTGTGTTGGGTCTCGTTCTTCTATCGTTATGTTGACTTTTGAATGCATTTTTCACGACTCTCCGACTTTTCTGTATCTTTACCTTTCAGCATAGGTTGCCTGACTATGAATTTTCACGTGATTTATGGTTTCTTTTTTCCTTAGACTTGATTACCATGTACTTTTTTTAATATGGTATCCACTGTTTTATCGTAGGATTCTTGATTCTCGTTCGTTCTAATAATCTTGTTACATACTATTTTTTCCGGCTGTTGAAAAAAAATAAGGAAGTGAAATGAGATGAAACTTGAAAAATGAAGTTAAGATTCTGAATCATTTCGCTTCTGTCAAAATATGCTGGTCGCAAAATTTTTACAGCTTGAGCAGAATCGTTGAAAATTGTTTGTGAATTTGAATCTTTTATTCATCGAAAATATTCGAGATTGTTTAATTGTTTTGTGACCGGATGAAATTTCTCATCGGTAAAATTTCGAGGTTTTCGGGATTTTAGTTTCTCCTGGGCCATAAAATTACTTTGAATTGCAGTTTGCAAAAATGGACAAAAACCTTGCGACAACGGAATGTGTATCGATCTCAGATTTTTTTGCGACAAAACGTTAGGTATGAGACATTACATATTTCGAATGGGTATTTTTTGACGATATTTTGGTGATTTCTTTTGTTGAATTTCAGACTGCCTCGATGGAAGCGACGAAAAAGACTGTCGTAAGTCGTCTTTATTTATATGTCACTCCAAATTTAAGATTAACTATTTACTGTCGTGAATTTTTACCAAATATTCAACTTTTGTCTCTCTTACATTTCTCACATTAAATTAATCTTTTTTCAAGAGTAATACAAAATGTTGAAATTTTTGTAGCTCAAAATGAATAAAACTTTATTTGCACTGAGAAATATAAATAAATCCGTGCTTTGTGTATTGATTTTTCATTATTTCGAAACTAGTCAATCAAAACGTTTCGTTCATCCGACAAAACATTTTTTCAGTCTTCAGAAAATTTTTTTTAAATTAACAAAATCTTTTTTTTCAAGCGCACATTAATTTAGATAAAGTTGATAGAACAAATTTTCAAAAGTTATTGCATAAAAATCTTCAATGGTCATGTAAAACTTGTACTGTTTTTTGCTGAAATCCACCTTCCTCAGAAACTCAAAAAATACAAATCCTCATTTTCAGCATATGTAGATGAAACCCACACACACCAATGCAGGGAGGATGATTTCGTTTGCCGAGACGGTAACTGCATTCCTCATCACGCCGTTTGTAACGGTCAACCGGACTGCAGAGATTCGAGCGACGAACTGGACTGCCAAGGAGGTAATCGAAATCGAATCGTAACCGCCTATCGTAAAGTTCGCGAAAGGTGCACCGTTTACGAAGCGCACTGCATTTAGCTCGAGTGCACATTGCTGCGTAGAAACGTCACACGTATTTTTAGCAGGCTCGAAACCAACTAACCATGGTGTTATTTATATTGGCATGAACCTGTTTTTTTACCCACTTGTGACAAAGTGCAAAATATTAACGCATTCAATACTTGGTATAAATTTCGCAGAGA
>JABFQI010000057.1:0-17469 GCA_022816925.1 Trichacis sp. ZL-2020 | reverse complement strand
AACAGCAATAAAACATGACGATTAAACAATGGAATCATCAATTTAGACTATAAAAAAACAATAATAAAAAAACTTTTAATTGTTAAATTCAATTTTAGATATTATAAAATTTTTTTTGTGAATTCTGTTCTAAATGTTCATTATCGAATGTCTCCAAAGAAATTTTTTTAGATAGATTATTTAATTTTACTATAACATTTAATGGTAAAATTTTATTGCTATTTTTTGAAAAATTTCATTGAAAAAAATAATATTTGATAAAGTTGTTCATGAATGTTTTGATTGAATGTTCAATTGATGTCTTTTGCTGTTTTTAAGTCGTTGATTGACTTGATAATTTTAATCATAAACTTTTCAAAATTCAATTACCTGATTTTTTCGTAACATTTTGTAGATGTTCATGTTGCATTATTTAGCTCGGTTTGTGTTACTTATTAATTGTCAAATTATATTATTATCTTCACATTGAATTTTTTCCACTTCTTTTTGAAAATGGTTAATTTTTTTCGAATTTTTTTATTATACATGTTCATGTTTTTTAAAAAATTTTTTGAATCTGCGAACATCCAATAACTAATATTATTTACAACATGGTTTTTTAAAAAAATGATTGGTTATTATTATTGCGTTTCTTTCATTTTTTTAGCACGGTGAATTGAAAATGTTCGAAAATTTTGTTTAATATGAAAGTGGACAATGAAATGAACTTCTCTGTCAATCGAAAAACAATAAAATGATAACAGACTCAAAAAATGTAATATTTTATTTTTAAGGTAGTTCTGGTGGTTGATGAGTTTCATACAGATTTCAATGAAACTTTTTGGACACGTTCTTTAAAGCACTGATAACCATCTCAAAATTCCAAGTAAATTTCATGTTTAGTTTTTTTTTATGAAAGACACATCATTTTACCTTGTAAAATACAAACGCCGAGACAGGTTTTGCAAAAAATTTTTTCTATCGTGAAGTTTATGGTAAGAACACATTTTCACTTTACCAAAATCAATTTATATGTTTAGTAATGGTATTTCATAAAATTGTAGAAAAAATCTCAAAATGAAACTTGACAACTAAAATTTTCAGAAATTTGTAAGAAAATTAATTGGAAAATAATATTGTCATTTATGACAACTGAAAAGTTATTTAAAAAATAATAGAAAAATGAGAAAACAAAACTTGACAATCAAACAATTGGAGCATCAGTTTTCACCATTAAAAAAAAACATAACAAAGTAAAAAAAAATATAACGCCCCATCGATTGTAGATATTGTCAAATTTTCTTTTGTTTCTATGAATATTTATATTATTAAATATTTTTGTAGTATTTCGGAATAATGATTTCATGATCAAATTTTGTAGTCGAGTTACACAAAATTTTATTATATTATATATATTTTTATTAGGTATCAGCCCATGGGCCTTGAGACCAGACTTCTTTACATAGATACATCCTCCTTCCTTCTCTGCACAGCGCGCTCAACAACACAAGATTTACTTATCATTAACCTTCCAATTTTTATCTTAACCCTTATTCACTAAACTTGTCTCCCACCTCCTTTCTCTCTTTCTTTGTACAAGAAAACTTACATCCTACTTAAATATTATTCCTCTTACTTATGCCTTAACCGGTAATCAATCTTACAACAACAAATACTTTGAACTCTTATCATATTATCTAATTCTTAATTTCTAGGGACTTCGATTATGGCTTTTTTAATTGCACGGATCTAACTCTAACAACATTCACCGTCTCACAGCCTTCTATTTTGTACTTTTTGATGTTTATGCTTCAGGAACGCCACGGCTCGGAAACACCCACTGTCTTCACACCCATGCTACACTGCTTCATTATATACCAACCAAAATTCAATTTAACTTGTAAAATCCCTCTTTTCATGATTCTCTCGCCCCTACACTCGTTCTCAAATCGCCAATGTCTGCATTCACCCTTACTGACTCTTACACCAGGTCCCATCCCAAATCATTTCAGGTACCACACCACCTCATCAAGTTGCGGCCCTCAGTTCATTGTACTCTTGCTGAGTCTTTTGATACAATGCCATTTTCACTTTCTCTTCTTTCTCCTCCAATTTTATACAATAGGCTTGAGCGAAATGAGGTTCTTATAATTTGTGTAACAAAACTCTAGATAGGACCTGACCCACACAATACGCCAGTGTTTACCGGATTTATGCAGACTTCTTTTACCTCCCTGCGCTTTCCCTTACTTTTTCTTAACCCACCCCTATTCCCTTCAAGTTATCTACCCTCTTCTTCAACTTATCTACTTTCGCGCCCTTCCATTTTAGCGCGTTTCCGAGTCGCCGCCTCCCCTCCACTTCTCACCATCAGTTTCTAACATCCTTCACCTCCCTGCTTATTCACTCTCGCTATTTATGCTACCCCTCACTTTTTACAATTTTACTCCATGTCTCCCCTCCTCTCTCTCTCCTTTTCCTCTTTCATTCTCCCCAACTCTCTCAATGCTCTCGTTACCGCTTTGTCCTCTCCGATGCTCAACATTCTTTTTATACTACAACAATTTTCCCTCACACACTCATCCCTCCATACCTCCAATTTCTCACATTCATATAAGACATGTTCCAGTGTGTCCCTTCCCCCCTCGCAGAACAGGCACATTTTCATTTCCTCCTTTAACCAATAACGGTGTCCCTTCTCCAAATTGCCCAACCTCGCCCTTGCTTTCAACTCTCCACCTCTTCTCCCTCCATCCTTGAATAAATATCTCGGTAAACCAGGCCCTTCCTTCTCTTCATATATTCTCCCATGTTTGGATACTCTTACCTTACCCCTGTCCTCTTGCATTTGTATATCCTTTTCTCTTGTCAGAATAATCCCTTTTACAGCTCCCTCCACTTCTCTCATCCTGTCTACCTCATCCATACTCAAACCTATCCTCTTAAAAAACTCAACTCTTTCTCTTCCGTATAGACTTCCATTCCCCATCCGTCTTTTTTCCTCAAAGCACACCTTTGTCAGTCTATTCTCCTTTTCCCCCCTTACCCTCTCTTCAAACCTCCAAGCTCTCTTCGCGAATTTACCCCTGAGATTGCCCACCTCTGTTTCTAATCTTATCCATGCCCTCGGCGTGCAAATATCCAACTTTAGAATCCATCTTACATAATCCATCATAATCTTTTCCAGCTCCTTCCTTTCTCCCCACCCCCTAATCTCCACTCCGTAATTCATCACACTCTCCACAAGATATTTAAACAACTTCATTCTTCTCTTGAAATCCCCTTTACATACTCGTTCCCCTAATCCCCACGTTTTTCCTGCCGCTTTCCTTCCTTTATTTTTGAGCATTCCTAAATGACTTTTATAATTCCCTTTCCTATTAAAAACAAAACCTAAATAACAAAACTCTTCCACTTCTTCTATCGTTTCCCTACCCCATTTCCAAACCACCTTCTTCTTCGTTCTTCCTTTATTAAAGACCAAGCCTTTGGTTTTTCCCACGTTTAGTATCAAGTCTCTATCTGTAAAAAATTTTCTCGTCGTCCCTAACATGTCCTCCATTGCTTCCCAGTTCTTTGCCAATAACACCATATCATCTGCATATGCTAAAACCCATATTCTTATTCCACCTACTTTAACCCCTCCTATACCCTTTTCTTCTAGTTTCCTGTCTAATTCCGCTATATATATGTTAAAGAGAATCGGGCTTAACACACACCCCTGTCTTAAACCTTTACATGTCCAGAATTCCTCTGAAACTGCCTCTTCTCCCCTAATTACACTGCTCGTTTCTTTATATATTTCTTTTATTCTCTCTATCAGCCCTATCGATATTCCTGCCTCCGCCATCACCTGCCACAGTTTTCCCCTATTCACAGTATCAAAAGCCGCCTTTAGGTCCAGAAATACCGCAAACGTTTCCCCACCTCTACCACCGTCTTGACATATATGGTTTAACACATAGATATTATCCATTGTCGACCTATTTTTTCGAAATCCCTGCTGACCTTCCGGTAAAATCCCTTTTTCCTCCACCTCTTTTCCCAGTCTTCTATTCAAAATCTCTGTATAAATTTTATACGCCGTGCAATTCAAGGAAATTCCTCTATAATTCTCGGCTTTCTCTCTATCCACTTTCTTAAATAATGCGACAATTATACTCTTCTTCCAATCTTCCGGCATCCCATTTCCCTCCCATATCTCGTCTACTATATCCTTCAATTGCATCAAACCATCCCACCCCGCATATTTCCATACTTCGTTCGGCAAATCGTCGATTCCCGCTGCCTTCTCTTTCTTCAACTTTTCTAGAGCTCTCAGAAATTCCCCACACTCAATTTTCCCACCCCATTCCCCATCCAACCGTGGAGCTTCTTCCCATTGTCCTTTACTTTTCTCATCCCTCCCTTCCAACAACTTCATGAAATACAACCTCCATTCTTCTAAACCTATTTTATTTGTCACCCACTCCTTCTTCTTCCTAAAATTATTTAAAAGTTCCCACACTTCCTTCTCACTTCTCAAATTTCTCAATTTATTTTCCAATTCCATTTTCATTTCTTTCTCCTTCCTTGTTAAGACTGCCCTCTATCTATTTCTTGCCTCTATATATTCCTGTTTTTTTACCCTCCCCCTCCGCCACCTGTCGTATACCTTTTTTACCCCTTTTTTTAGTCTACTACATTCCTTATCATACCATCGTTTATACCCTCTAGATCTCTTCTTTATTTTTAACACTTTCTTCGTCACCGCGTTGTTTATTCTATCTTTCAATTTTACCCACTTTGTCTCCACGTCCCCTTCTCCCCATCCTTCCAACCAATTCACCATTCTATTATAATACTCAGCCTTTTCTTCCAGCCCCCAGATTAGTCTTTCTATCCTGCGGCAACTCCCTCCATCGTTTTCTCCCTCTTCTTTTTCTCTTTCCCCTCCTCTGATCCCTACCGCCAACGGTTGATGGTCCGATTCCACCCTACCCCCTATTTTAAAGTCCACCACTCTAGCTCTACACTCTTCATTCACCATGACATAGTCAATTACCGAACTCCCTTTCCCTCCCACGTATGTAAATTCTCCCTCATTATCCCACCCTTCCACTCCACCATTCATCATATACAACCCGTCCTCTTCCATCCATTCTATAAGGTCCTTTCCTCCATTCCCTATCGTCCTATCCTTTGAATTTCTTTTCCATTTCCACCCCTTCTCCTCGTCAATCCCCCCACCTAACGTCCCTGTCCTTATATTAAAATCCCCACCAACTATCAGTATTTCCTCTTTTTGCATTTCCCCTAGATTCCCTAACTTGTTCGCTAATACCTCTCCCTTTCCTTTATTGTACACCCCCACTATGGCCCAACGTTTGCCCAGTGTTTTATCCTCAAAAGTCACCTTTATTATTTCTTCCCCTTTCCTTTTGAATTCCAAGTCCTTCCATTCCTTTGTTTTCCTTACCCCTACCACAAAACCCCCGCTTGCCCTACCCTTCTTGTAACTCCTGGTCGCCCCCCCCCCCACGGCCCATTCAAATTTCTCGCTTAAACCTTTCCTAACCTTTTCCTCCTCTTTTTCCTCACACCACGTCTCTAACATACAAATCACGTCATGACTTTCTATATATTCCCAAAACTCTTTATCCTTCATTTTTCCCCACAATCCCGCCACGTTCCAAAACCCCACCCTTAGTGTTCTTCCTTCCCCTCCTCTCCTCCTCTTATTATTACCTTTACTCTTGCACCTATTCTTTTTTTTGTTTTTACCCCCTCCCTCCCTTTTCCTCTGGTCTCTCCCTAGCCAAAATTCTGTTCTTGTTTCCTCCCTGCTCCACCCTCCTCACCTTTGTCTCTTGCTCCCTCATTACCCCCCTCCTTTTCCCTCCTCCCTTCTCCACCTTCACTTTTTCCTTCAGACCCAATGTTATTCTCCGCTTCCCTCTCCCGTACTTCCCTCCACTTCCTCCAATTCCCGTTCCTTCCCACCTTCACCCTAAACCCTCTTCTTTCAACATATACCCCTTGGCATCTTTTCCTCACAACCCATCTATTCAGTTCCTTCTCCTCCAGCCTCTCCTCCCACAACAAATCATGACCAATAAAAATTTTCCCTCCATCAATTTCCCTCAATCGGTACTTGTTAGCCATAATTTCCTCTTTCTGCTCCCAAGTTTCTAACTTTGCCACCACCGTTTTTCCGTCGAAGACTCTTCTCCATACAACTTTGCAAGCTACACCCAATTTTTCCAACAACCATCTCTCTAACCCCTCCCTACTCACCTCCACTTCTTCCCCGATCCCTCTAATCACCACATTACACTTTTTCTCCTCCTTTTCTCTCTCTCTCACAATTTCTTTCACAACTCTTGCTTCCCTTTCGTTTAAACTTCCCGCGCTCGAGATGACTGACGCTCCCGACCTTATCGACGTCATACTCCTTCCTCTCACCATCCCCCCACTGCATCCGCTCGCCACACTCTCCAATTCCCCCCTTTCCTCTCCGCTGCCATATTCCTCCCTCTCCCTCTCTCTAACCTCAAATTCTTCCAACTTTTTTTCCAAAACCGTTACTCTTTCTTCCAAACAAATTTCCCTCCTGACACTCTCTTCGCGTTCCTTTTTCCACACCTCTTTCTCCAACTTTAAATTCCTCAGTTCGCACTTTATTTCCTCCTTCGTTCTCTCCCATTCCGCCTCTCCCGCCCAAATCTCTTTTCCACCCATCTGCACTTTTTTCTCAATCCCCTTCGACCCATCCCTTTTTCTTTCCTTATTCTCTTTTTCCAACATCCCTTTTACACTCCTCAATCCCGATTCCTGAACCCCGCCCTTCGCGCTTTTTATCCCGCCTCGCCCGGACATAACCTCTTCTCTGCCTGTTCCGCGAAATCGAGAAAACACACACCTTACCTCGCTTCTCACACTCGCACTCCGCTTCCCAGTACTCCTTGAACACCAGCCCTCTGTACAACACTCTTCTACCGCTTATCACCCTGCTTCTACCGCTTCCTAATCGCAAAAATCCTACTCCGATTGACAAGCACTAACGCACGCTATCGCCGCCATAACCGAAGTCCCAAGTTAAAGATTATATAAATTCCCGCGAATTTTTGCTAGTCTGGAAATTTTTGCTAATTTTTGGCAAATTGGGGCAAGTCTACAGCATTTTGCAGAGTTTTGCAAATTGTGAATTTTTATTTTATATGTTTTTTGACGTAAATTTTGGTTGTTCCCTATTTTTCCATGTATTTAAGTTTTTCATGTTGTTTTACGTAAATTTAGTTTTTCCCTTTTTTTCATTAATCTTAGTTTTTCATGTTTTTGCCGTGAATGTTGGTTTTTTATGTTTTTTCAGGGGAATTTTTATACAAATATATAGAATTATATAACGTAATGTATTATAATATATAGAATTTTTGTATTTCCCGTTTTCCCCCGTAGATTTCAGTTCTTAAAATTGTTTCATGTGAATTGAGTATTTCCCGTTTTTTCAAGTTAATTTTAATTTTTCCCCGTAAATAAGAGTTTTATGTTGTTTCACGTGAATTCAGTTTTTCTCCTTTTTGCGAATTTTTGCAAATTTTTGCAAGTTCCTAAATTTTCGCAAACTTTCAAAAATATCTGCAAGTTTGAAAATTTTCGCGCATTGTTGCGTATTTTCAAATTTCAGCAAATTTTTGCAAGTTTACACATTTTTCCAAATTTTTGAAAGTTCGCGAAATTTTGAAAATTGTGAATCTTCGCGAATGAATTAGAAAATTTTTGCAAATTTTCCGAGTTTACCAATTTTCGCAAATTCAGAAACATATTTTTCAATTCGCTTAATTCCGCAAACTCTGTTTTAATTCTCGCAAATTTTCGCGATTTAAAAAAATTTTTGTCCCATTAATTTCAATTTTTCGCTCGTAAATTTTAGTCGCTCTGTTATCTCCCGTAAATTTCAGTTGCTTTCGTTTTTCCGGTAAATTGAAAAACAAAATTTCTAAAACTACAATTATGCATCTTTTCACTCAAAATGATATAATGTATACTCGGAGTAATTATGACACCAAATTATGAAAAACCGAACTTCACAGAAAAATGAAAAAAACTGAAATTCACGGGAAAAAATAAAAAAACTTGCGAATATTTGCGAGAATTAAAACAGAGTTTGCTGAATTGATCGAATTAACAAATTTGTGAAAATTTCACAATAAATGAGAACAACTGAATTCACGTGAAAGAAAATGAAAAACTCCAATTTACGGGGAAAAATTAAAATTAACTTGAAAAAACGGGAAAAACTGAATTCATATGAAACAATTTTAAGTATTGAAATCTACGGGGGAAAACGGAAAGTATAAAAATTCCCCTGAAAAAACATGAAAAACCAACATTCACGGTAAAAACATGAAAAATTAAGATTAATGGAAAAAAAGGGAAAAATTAAATTCACGTAAAACAACATGAAAAACTCTAATTCACGGGAAAATAGGGAAAAACCAAAATTTACGTGAAAACATATATTAAATAAAAATTCACAATTTGCAAAAATCTGTAAAATGCTGGAGACTTGCCCCAATTTGCCAAAAATTCGAAAAAATTTCCAGATAAGCAAAGATTCGCGGGAATTTATTAAATCTTTAAACTTCCAGAAATTTTGGAAAATTTGCAAAAAATTGCAAACTTGCAAAATTTTGCATAAATATTCGCACTCACAAAAATTTGCAAAAATTTGTGAACTTGAAAAAATTTTCAAAAAATTACGGACGTGTAGAATTTGTCATAATTTTCCAATATTTGCGAAAATTTTCAAACATTTTTCAAAAAAACGGGAAAAACTTATTTGACATGGAACAGCATGAAAAACTTAAATTTACGGGAAAAAACGAGAAAAACTGAAATTCGCCTGATAAAACGGGAAAAAGTAAATTTACGTGGGTCAACATAAAACCAAACTCCACGGGGAAATTACAATTTACCTAAATAAACATGTAAAAGCAAAATTCACGGACAGAAACATGAAAAATCAAAGCATATTTTATCGTAAAGACTCCACGACCTCCACGAGATTCAAACTGCCTGCCTGTGCCTGCCGTGCCGCGTCGAATGATTCAGACCAATCGAGAGAGTGAAAAGAGACGACCGATCGTTTCTCTCTCGGGCCCGAACTTATCAGCGCTCCTGGCGGATTAGTTCGAACGGGGACATTAGTTGGTTCGACTTGTCACGTATACCGTGTCATACCCCTGCTCGAAGCTCGGACGAGTTCTTGTCCCAGTGCTGCCAGACAGCGGTTTTTTATCTCTTTCTAGCGTCAAGCAAGTCATAAGCTCGTCCTTGTCTTCTAGCGGTATTACGTCATAATCTGGCATCACTGGTTCTTGTCAGTATTCGTTTATCGCAAATGTATTTTGTCAAATTGGATGCGTTTACTAATCACGAAAAAATTTGTGTCACTCGAAATTTGTTCAAAATTATGTATAATTGATATTATTACATATGTAGATGCAATTGAAAAAAATTCGATTCACCATTTTACAGCGTCGCAATCAAAAGTGCTTTATCAGAACATCAAAGATGATATGGCAGGGAAAGCAATGTCCCAGAATTATACCGGATATGCCTCATGTCCACTGGTCACAGGATACGGAAAATGCATTCTTGCTGAATTCGATTACAACCTCCAACCAATGGAAACTTTTCCAGTGAATCAGAAGAACGAACTCTACATCATGTACCTTCTGAAAAAATATTTCTTTCCATTTTTGTACTGGAATTTTATGCTCAAGTAAGCGAAAAGAAGATTTTTATGAAAAAATTATATATTAAATGTTTATTATCTATTTATTTTTCAGAGGAAACTGGAATGGACCAGAATTTTTCCGGAAATTAATGCATCCATTTTCAAGAAAACCTGCAGCTTAAACATGAAAAGCAGAAATCGAATTAAAACAAATTGTGATAATTTGTAGCAATACAATAAAACTTTTGATATTTGAGAAAAGTATACTTGAAACAATCTAATATTTACTTGCATTGTAAATAAGTAAACTTTGTTTATTCTGAATTGTTATAAAAAACTGATAAACTTGGAATTTTATATACGAAAAAATGCGTTTTATTTTTCTAATCCTTCTTTATTTAGGAATAAAATAAATCAAGGATTCAAGTACAATACTTGCGATACACGTGGATAAAAACATAAATTATTCAGTATTTACAACAATTAACTTCATGGTCTGTCAAAAAATACATTAATTTCGATCTTGGGTTGGTTTCGACGCATGAAAAACGTTCAAACGTCAAAACACATCACATATATTCACTCGAGATTCCTCTCCAGCACTCAGATAAAAGTTGTGTTAATTCAACAAAATATTTTGTTAAAATCGGACCAACAATATGTTTTGTCGATTCGATTCAACATTTTGTAAAATCAAGAAAATGTTTCGTAGCTCGAAATCACGATTTTGTGAAATCGAAAAAATCTTTTTTCTGAGTGTATGTTACTTTTTGGAACGCGAAAAGCAAGCCTTGGCATTCCAAGAGATCGATCATGTATCATTCGACAAAGCTTTTCGATCAAAGTTAATCATAGTCTATTGCACATATACATTGCAATTTTTCTAACTTATCGATATAACGACGGAAGATTATTCATCGCAGTCATCTTCGTTTTTCCATGAGCAACTGAATTACAAAAACGTAATACTTCTAAATGCATTACTTTTTGTTACGATAAAAAACGCTATTATTGCTACATGTAGATTGGAATATTTCGTTACTCGATATTGGTGTTTCGGATAGAAGCGAGTTAACTACAATGGCTATAGGCAGTGTTTGTGTAAGGTCCACTATATATAGATGAGCCTGTGGTGGAAACGCTTTTGTGCCGTTTGTTCGCCAGAAGACACAGAATCACGACAATCACCGAAAGCACGAGAATCAGGCTGGTAATGGCGATGGCGATGGCGAAGCTTCTCTGAGAAATGCAGATGTTTTCGGGGTCGTCCACTGCCTGTAAAAAAAATTGGGTCGTTATTCGTTGAGGCACGAATTAATTATTGCACAACATTTTTTATTATTGAAGAGATAAGGCTCATAGAAAATATTTTGTTAGAGCAACAAAATTTTTTGTCGATTCTATATACAAAATATTATGTTGATTCAATAAAGTTTTTGTCGAATCAACGAAACGTTTTATGAGTTTAAATTTATCAAACTTATGAATTTTTAAAAATTATTTTTTGTAAATGTCTTTGGATTATTTTGATCGACTTTCAAAAATCATTGATTGATTTTCAACATCTATGCAATGAATTTTCAGAACTTTATCTCAATAATAAGAAAACGTCTTTTGTAGTTTTATTCCCTATAGTGATTATGAATTTTATAAAAACTTTTATTATCCCTAGCGGTTCTGAGCCAAGCCTCGGATCGACCAAGCTTGGCCGAGCCAAGCTTGGCTCAGATTTATTCCGCGATCGACAGTGATTCTCATATTGATGGTTCAACAACTCCTAACCGACAATCGGTAACATATTTGAAATTAAATGTATGTTTCGATGCATATTAAATGAATTTTTGTATTTTGTGTAAGTTTTGAAATTTTATTATTCAAATTTCCTTTCATTTACTTCTTTTCACAATTTTTTTAGTTCATTCTCCTGCAATAAGATATTTAAGTCAAAAAATGGTTTATCGAGAAATGTACAATTACAAATTGTTGTCAATTTATAATGTTAAGATTAGAAACACGCTGATTAATTATTCCTAAAGGTTTTTTAATTTGTAGTTTATTTTAAAAATTGAATTTGCCCACTCAATTTTCGACATTTCTTTGAATTTATTGTTATTTCTTTACCGTTT
The DNA here is from genome assembly GCA_022816925.1 of Trichacis sp. ZL-2020. NCBI lineage: Eukaryota > Metazoa > Arthropoda > Insecta > Hymenoptera > Platygastridae > Trichacis > Trichacis sp. ZL-2020. Next base: position 5,643 of record JABFQI010000057.1, on the reverse strand, counting down.
CTCAATAAGCCAGAAATCAAAATGTTAATGATACTACATTTAAATCATAACTATGAATCCAAAATGTCAGAGCAACAAAGCCAAAAAGTGAATAATTAATTATTATAATTGAGCCGAAAGCAAAGAAGGAAAAAAAAGAATGGGTAATTATTTAGATTCCAAATTAAGGGAAAACTGCGTACATAAAAAGCAGATAAAAAATAATACCACGCAATTTCAAATTTTTTGTAAATCAAACGAATTAAAAATTTATTAATATATTTACATGATATAATATTACACATTTTAATTCTTGAACAAGCTAGTTCAAAACTTTCTACAATATTCTGAAATCTTCTCATAGAAACTTTTTGAACGTTTTGAAACTTTCGAGACAGATCTAGAATATTTGAAAACCCTATAGAACTTTTGAATCAGTTCTAAAACTTTCTAGAATCTTTGAGGACCTTTTTTGCACCTGTTACAAATATCTGAAAAATCTGTAGTAATCGGAAACTTTTTAGAATTTTCTTGACAATACTAAAATATAATTCACGAAATGTATTAATAATTTTAGAACCGAATATAACTTTCTAGGACCCATTAGGACTTTTTGGATAATTTAGAAATATGCTAGAACTTTCTAGAAATTTAGAAAACATTTCGGAATGTTTTCACATCTTTTAGAACTTTCTTAACATTTTAGAATGTTTTAAAACTATTTTTGAATTTCTAAAACATTTTATAATATTTTGACGCGTTTTGGAATTTTCTAGAATCTTTTAGCGATTTTGTTGCATTTTCCAAAACATTGTAGAAGAGACTATGACGTCCTGAAATTTTCTCGAATTTTTTACAACTTACTAGATAATCCTGAAACATTCTATAATTTTCTAAAATATTCCAGAATATTATTGAACTTTTTATATTATTACCAGATTTTCTAGAACTTTCGAGCACTTTCTTTGCATTTATTAAAACTGTCTAAAAATTCTATAAACAAATAAAAATAAAAATGGAACAAAATACATTACTTGACTGAATATATAAAAATCAATATTTTCTAATAATTTTTAGCTTTTTTTTCAATTGTATAAAAAGTTTGAAAACGTTGTCCAAAGCTCTGAATGTTTCAGATGGTTTTGGAAATTTTTAAGTTTTACTAGATTCCGACGTTTTTTTAAGAAGTTTGAGAATATTTTAGGATTTTCTAGAGTTCTAGAAAGTTTCAGAAAGTTACAGGATTTTTAGAGAGTTGAATAATATTCTATATCTTTTCAGAAAATTGGAAGAGATTCTGAAAAATTTCACATTTTAAAAATTGTACAAAAAGTTCGAGATTGTTCGAGTGAATTCTGAAATAATTCAGATTGTCTTAGAATATTTCGAAAATCCCCAAAAAAGTTTCACGTGAATGGTTCGAGAAATTTTCGAGTTATATTAGCTTCAGAAGTTTTTTTAGAAAGCTTGAGAATAATTTAGGATTGTTTGAAAACTCTAAAAAGTGGCAGAATACTATAGAAACTACAATACTATAGAAATTACAAGACGAGTTATAGCAATCCAAGTACGAAGATAATTTTTCTTCTTCAAATTTTAAAAAATGGAGAAATCCAATTCAATCCGCAAAATGTAGTACAAGAAGCTGCATTTAAATGGATAAGAAACATCTCAATTCATTTCAATCCCTGGACCAACCCCTAGTGAAGTTAAAACTTATAAGTTTCGTAAGAACTTATAATTTTTGAAAATTCCTTATAAATTCTCCCAAACTTATAAGAATTTCCTTTCACTTATAAGGGAACTTATAAAAAACTTATGAGTTTCTGAATTTTATTAGTTACCCTTAGAAGTTTTTTGGCCTTATAAGTAAAAAAAATTTATAAGGATAACTTACAAAAATTCGAGAACTTATAAGTTTGTTATAAGTCCCCTTATAAGTATGAGCAAATTCTTGAAAGTTTTTGAGAACTTATAAGGAATTATCGAAACTTATAAGTTTTTTATGAAACTTATAAGTTTCAAGTTTACTAGCGACTATACATTAAAATTGCATTATACGTATATGGTTCTGCAGGTACGCATATTGCGCCCACACGACACCGTGCCCCGTTGGGCTAAAATCAATAAATGGCGGTCCATTTGAGTACACCAAAAACTCAAACGAGTTTTCACACACGCACGTGCACAGCGAAGAGAATTACCTCGACTTTGTATTTAGAGACGCTTTGTTCGAGATGTCGCGCTTTTCATATTTAACGCCTGCCAAGATGTACGAGATAGTTTCTCAACAACCTGAGTAAGTCGAGCCTTCGTAACTTTTGCCATTCATGTCAGTGGATTCTGGAGCTTTGGAAATTGTATCATGTATCGTCTCTTTTATTTTGTGCAGGCACATTGAAGCCGCAGGTCGGATTAAGTTTGAGTCTTGCCAGAGAAACTTGTATAACTGGATAAAGTCCGGATGCAAGTATGACGGTCCAAAAAACTTGAGGTCGTTCGGTGAATATTTCAGTATCAATCCACTGAGGCACCTAAACGGTACAATAAGAACAGCTGTGCTAGACTTTGATGGCGGAGATGAACCTCTTGTAGCCCTATATTGTCCCGAAATTCTGGACGAGATAAAATGTACGCCGAGTATAAAGGACATACGTCTACATGCGGATTGTACATTCAAAAGTGTACCGCATGAGCTGTTCGACCAGAAGTGTAGAGGAAATTAGTTTTTAACACTCCTCCTAACCCACAACAAAATGGTAAGGCCATTGTCAGTAACCCGTCTTGGGCGTTATTCCTTATTTTTGTGTAAATGTCTGTCTTCGTGTTACTTGACACGATAACGCCGACTGCAAGCGACATATTATGTGCAGTCCTTTTGTTTATCGGTACCTTTGTTAATTGCTACTGCCATAACCAATGAAAACTGTACGGGTACAACACAAAACACCTTTTGAAAGTTTCACTGAACTACATATTAATTATTAAACTTTTATTGTCAGAATATTCCATTGATGCACTTCTTGATGCGGAGAAAAACAAAAATTGCATACGCAGCGGCGTTCCATTTCTTCAAATCGAATTTTCCCGACCTTCATGTAGCCGAGCTCATGTCCGATTTTGAAGACGCTATTGGACAAGGAGCGTCTCTTGCGTGCCCTCAAATAGTAATAAAGAAATGTTTCTTCCACTACACCCAGGTAACTGCTTAATTACAGTTTGATTTAGTTCAGCGAGAATGCAGTTCACCTGTCTTAGTAAAGTTTAAACTTAAGAAGGCGACCTCATAGCGTGGCAAACGCAACGCCAACGCAACGCAAGACGCAGAACGCAACTCAACGCAACTCGCGCAGCTCGACGCAGCTACGCTCGTAAAATCACATTAAAAAGCCTAAAATAATAATTGATAAATAATAATTAATTGAATAAATGAAAATAAATATAAATTAATGAATAATAAATAAGATTAATAATAATGAATAAAAAAATAAAAAATAATAAATTAATAATATTTAATTAAGTTAACGTAACCAGATAAATAATATCTCAAAAATCTAAAGTCTAAAGATACTTCGTACTGAACATTTTTCAAATCGAATACTTCATCTTCATCTACAAAAGAACGTGTATTTTTGTCGAGAAAACATTGAAGTACATTAGTTCGACATCTCTCAATCTATATGGCTTCCTCTTTAAGACTCAAGATTCTTGCGTCAAAACAAAAACTCTCCCGACCCAACAAGTTTTCTTAACGACAACTTTTCCCTCGCGCCAAGAGAGCAAGTGGACGTTTTCTTTTGCCTAAAATGGGTCGTCTTCGCAACAGTGACCTTTAGAGATCACGATAAAAGTTTTGTCTCAGAGGAATCGAATCCATCACCAAAACGAAACGTGATCCCTTTTTTCTATAACGCGCCAAATCCTCATTACTTGTCCTCGTTGAGATCTGAAAGTTCGCGCCTAAAAAAGAAAGCTTTTGGCAAACTTCGCCGAGAAAATTGAATTTTTTGCACTATAAATCAAGTGACGTAGTCAAAATGAAGCCTGGACCTCGGAATGACTTGAAATTGAGGTGCCAAAATAAAATACTGTTCTATTCTATCTCCGAATCCGTTCTTTATCTGAATACAATTTTTTTGTGAACATTATTATACCTTCTGGAATTCGCTAGAATTTTTAGGAGCATTCTAGGAAGTTCTAGTTATTTTATAGAAATTTTTGGGACTTTATGAAACTTTTTTGGATTTTTCAAGGACTTTTCATAATGTTCAAGAAATTTGAGTACAATTTCAAGACGTTCTAAAAGTTTTAATTGAACATTTAAAAACTTAATAGAAATTTCTGAAACGTTAAAAAATATTTTGATGCTCACTGGAATGTTTCAGAACTTTCTGGATCCCCTAAAAAAATTTAGAATCTTGATAGAACTTTGGGAGAAATTGTGAAACTTATTGGTGTCCTTGAAGATTTTGTATTTGACCCAATGATTTATCGGAAAATGTATGAAACTTTCATGTTATTCAAGAAAATTTTTATCATTTTCAAAATCTTTCAAGATTTCCTAAAACATTCTTGTTTATTCTGAAATAGTTTGAGCCTTGTTAGAATTTTTTACAACATTAGAAAAAATTTTTATCCTCACTGGAATTTTGAAGAATGTTCTAAAAAATATTAAAAGATTCTGAAACCGTTTAGCAAAATCTATGAATTCTACGTATAAAACTTTATGAAACATTATAGAACTTCGGTGGATCTTTGAGAATATATAATTTGCTTCTAGAATTTTCCAAAAAATTCCAGAATGTTCTAGAAGTTTCTGGAATATTTCAAAACTTTATACGACTTGCTACAATATTCAAGAAAAATTCTATATTCTCAGAAATTTTCTAAACATTCTTATTTATTCTAGAAGATTTTGGAACCTTCTAATGAATGTTAGTAACTTTTCTCAAAAGTTTCTAGAATACTTCTTTTATTTTAGAATCCTCTATAACGTTCCCAAACTTACTTGATGCATTTTCTTCAGTCTGAAACTTCTAGTCAAATTTATTGCAACAAATTTTTTAATAAGGGAGAAGGGGTGGCCCCCCTCTGGCTACGCCCTTGGATATATTCCAAAACATTCTTGAAAATTTTTATCTCATAGACTTTAGTGCAATACACAAAAAAAGAAATTGATGAATCTCGGTATCCCAGTAAATTATATACTACTTTCCAGTTTCTAAATATCAGTAAAAAATTTCTAGAATGCTAATTTACTAGACGTTGTTGTTTCTAATTTTGATACTTCACCGTTTCTGAATTGCAGTAAATTCAAAAACTATAATCCAGTAACTTGCTTTCTGATTCTTAGTATTATACATACACTAATGAACCAAAGAATAAGCCAAGAATAAGCCTCCTGCATTGAAATTTATGTAGAATAATAAATTTTATGAAAATTTTCAAAATTCGTGCTAAAATTTAGTAATTTTCTGGAGTATTCCAAGATGGACCATTTTTTTTTAATTCAAAAAATTTCGTAAATTTCGTGGGAATGTATGAACTGTAGAGAATTTGCATCGGTGATTTTTAAAAAATCGAAGTTTCATTAACAAATTTTTGTAAAATTTAGAATTTGGAAAATTTTTTCAATAATGTGTGCAACTATGAAACTTTTTAACG
>JABFQI010000056.1:0-17682 GCA_022816925.1 Trichacis sp. ZL-2020 | reverse complement strand
TTTGTATTGACGAACGTTTCTCGGCATCTTTACCCGGCAAAAAGGCCGTAAGTCGACTTACACCTATGATCTATGACGTATTTCGAGCTCGTTCCCAGTTTTGACTGACTTAACGACCTTTTTCGAGTCAACAGTCTCGATTTTATACTTTTCGTCGGAAGAAAATTATTTATTGTAAAAAAACTAAGAACAATTTTGGAATTCTAAAAACACAGAAAAATGTATTTTTTTTCTGAATCGATTGATACTAAAAACCCAATTTCGTCAAAAATTGACTTAACGCCCTTTTTGCCTGGGACGGCAGCCTTGTCGGGTGTAATAGTTTGTAATTCGTGAATTACCAACTATTACCAGACTTTCGATAGGGCACAAAATTTCCAAAAACTTTTGAATTTCCTCGAAATATAGTCCATCTTGAAATTCTCCGAAAAATTACCAAATCTTGGCATGAATTTCGGAAACTTTTCTAAAATTCACTATTCTACGTAAATTACAATGCAGCACCAAATTTCAGCAAATTCACTTAAAATAAGAAATTTTCAAAATTCTTCACAACAAACAAAATTCCTAAAATTCTGGGAATTTCTGATGCATTTTTTTAGGTTCCTTATACTGAGAAAAATTCACTATGATGGGAGACATTTTTTAAAACTTTCCCACATTCGAAAAATTACAAAAAATGATCGGTAATCCCTAATTATCTTTCCAAAATTTTCTGAGTGCAAAGTAATTTCCATAATGAAATTCTAAAATCACGAAATTCCAAAAAGACGATCAAATATTCTCAAATTTTTATCGTGTTGCAGAATTAAATTTTTTTGTCGTTTCAGGCCGCGCCTAGAACCATCTTCATTGTCGACGAGGATATTGAGATGGCGGAATTGCCATCTAATTATGACGAATTTTATCCGGTAAGAATAGTGTTTTAAAACGAAACAAATTCGGTCGTTTTTATTAGAAAAACGAGTTTAATTTGTTGAAAACACTTGAAAATTCACCAATTGCATTAACAATAATTGAATTCTTTATTATTCCAGGACAATAGCTTCATGGCTATAGATGACGATGGCATGGAAGTCGACGAGTGAAAAACTCCCCACGGTAAAATTTTCAAAAATATATATATATTTTCAATAATTGGAATATATTTTACATATATGCATCGAACCCTGATCATAATAATAATTATGATCAGGGTTCGACTCTAAACGCAAACGTAAGCTCGATCGAGTGACCGCTCCACTTTTACGTTCCGTGTTACAATGGACACCAGAGCGTAGTTTCGGTTCACGTTTTTCACTCCAAATTGGTTCAAAGTGCTTCACTTTCCAAGGATCTAATTTATTTTGTCCCTCTCGGCTTCCATTTTCAGTCGTTGCTGATTTTCCGGGGTAAACTCGCCTTCTGCAAGACGTTTTCGCCACTCCAGACAAGCTCAGACGAAGAATTCATTATTTAATCCTGACGTCGCAGCATCCCAGATAACATTCGTGAATTCACGTAAAATTCACCAAGTGAAATTCACGACATGCGTTCACTGTGAATTCACAGTGAGGATTCATGGAGTTGAATTCACTACATGCGGCCACTGTGAATTCACAGTGATAACATTCGTGAATTCACGTGAAATTCATAAAGTGAAATTCACGACATTCGGCCACTGTGAATTCACAGTGAATGCACAGGGCGGACACATCTTTGTGCAATATGAATGCACGAAATCACGCGTGAGCTCATCATGAATTCAAGGGGAATTCACAAATGTTATCTGGGAATTTGTTGAAAACACTAGAAATTTTACCAATTCTGTGGTTTCCCGGAAGAATAACTTAAGTCTACTTTGACGTAAGGCTCATTTCATACCAGACTTACAAGCATCATTGAGCTCTACCTCATAGTGGAGTCAAATTGTTCTTCCGGAAAACCACAGAATTAATTCTGTGGTTTCCCGGAATATCAACTTAACTCCATTTTGACGTAGGGCTCAATATTGCAAAGAAGTGTGATATGAAATGAGCCTTACGTCAAAATGGACTTAAGTTGTTCTTCCGGGAAACTACAGAATTTTATTCAAAAAAATTCGAAATTGCATTAACAATAATTGAATTCTTTATTATTCCAGGAAAATAGCTGGATGGCAGTTGACTGCGACGAAATGGAAATCGATTGAACCCCACGGTAAAATTTTCAAAAATATATATATTTTCAATAATAGGAATATATTTTACATATGTATATATTCCTATTTTTCCATTCCGCCATATTGTATTTTACTCAGAAGTATTTTTATTCTTCTATATATCTTTTCGAGTGTGTATATATGGGTTTATGTGCACGCATTGAATTCTGTGGTTTCCCGGAAGAAAAAATTAACTCCATTTCGGCGTAAGGCTCAATATTGCAAATAAGTGTGTTACCAAATGAGCCTTACGTCAAAGTGGAGTTAAGTTGTTCTTCCGGGAAAACACAGAATTGCATTGAATTGTGTTCATTTTATTGAATATGCGTTGGCTGCGTGTGTATATGCGCGCGCAGCCAACGGATATTCAAAACAATTCAATGCGAGCACATTTATTCATAAATAAAGCCTTTACCCCACTGGAAATCGTTTTTTAATAAAACAAGCATTTTGAACAAAGAACACAATTTTTTTAGACACCCTTGTCAACGGGAACTAAATTGTATAATTGAAATTTCTCACTGAAAATCACTCAACTGCTCTCGTAAAAATTTTTATAATAATTCGGAAATTAATAAATTATTAAAGTTTAGATAAAATACATTCAACCCTGATAACACAGTTTGGGTTAAACTTTTACCAAACCCGGGAGTTTGGTCAAAGTTTGTTCTATGCAAGGTCCAAACGTTTGACTTACGCGTTTGCATAAAATTTGATTTATGGAAGGGATATTTATATTATTATTCAGGGATATTTATATTATTTATATTATTTACATCGGAAAGGTATCATTGAAGTTTTCCAAAATAGTCATGATGATTCTTTCATATCAATACTCTTCGCGTGAAAAAAATTATAAAAATAAAATATATATTCAGTTTGCAAGTATTGATTTTCACCTAATAATCATTTCTAAATCGTTTAAATGATATTTTATAAATCAAAAAATAATAATAATGTAAAAAGTATTTTAGAACGTGTAATCATTCCAACAAACTTAATTTTACAGTAAGGCAGATTTTTTTATTGGTCTTTTCGAAGTATTAAGATCTTTCAAACAATGTGAATAAATAACTCAACAAATTCAAACTTCAGAATAGAATTTTTCAGGAATTGAAAATTTCATAATAATCCTACACTGTGAAAGTTTGAAGCAAAGAAAGTCGAAGAATAAAAAAATGTAACGATTCGTCGTTTACAGAATAAGGATATTTAGCTTTGAATTACTTTTCATGATCAAACAACACTGCAAAAAATGATGTCTTGCCACAAGACATTATTTGACGCCATTTTCAAGACGCTTTCAGCTGTCATCAAAAAAACACGCTAAACTAAGACACTTCTGAACTGGAGACAATGGTTACGTGTCTTCGTGTCTCATACAAAGGCACGTCTTCAACACCTTTTTTTGCAGTGAATTTTTAATACTCTTAAGATCGGTAATAGAAAATGTGTTGAATAAATATTATAATCAGTTTGAATGCAAAAAAATACCAACAAATGGAGAAAATCTCCTGAACTGCGGCATCATAATATTATAAAATAGTATTAACATATCATACATATAATATAAATGAGAGTTATTTAATTGCGAAATAATTGAATGAAGATCCCATTGAATGCTGATTCTATTCGAGTGAATATTACCAATATAAGTCGAAAATGATGAGAACAATCACTATAGTCATCCAAACATTAGAATAAACTCCATAAAATGATACTATTAACATAAAAGTTATGAGAAAACGTGCAAAACGATTTTTGAAAATTCATAAATTACCTTAACGTAACTTTAAAGATTCATGCATTCACCAAAAAATGACGTGACAGAGAAATGTTGTCCGTGTGTTCTACACTGGGGGCGTGTTATCCGAAAAATAGTTTCAGACAGGACTCAACCCTATCAAGGTAAACGCACGTGTGTTAAAAAAACGGTAAATTTCAAGAGTTAGCAAGTTTTTTTTGCAAAGTTATTCAAAAAAGTATTTCGCATCACTTTTCTGCGAATATCTCCGCTATTGTTTACAATTTTTCAAAAGTTGATCTACACAAATGTTCTGCATTAAATTCTCTACATTTAATATCCCATATTTTTTGTGTGAGACAAACAGCAAACAAATTATTGAAGCTCAAAGATGGTTGATGACTCCCGGCTTTAAGTTTAACCAGCTTCAATCTCTGGAGCACACGTTAAACTTTAAGCCGGGTGACATCAACCAACTTTGAGCATCAATAACTTTTTTGCTGTTTGTCTCACACAAAAATATAGAATAAAAAATGTAGAGAATTTAATGCAGTACATTTACATGTATCAACTTTTGAACAATTGTGAAAGATAGTGCAGGTATTTGAAAAAAACTAATGAAAAACACTTTTTTGCTCATCTTTGCAAAACAAACTTGCAAACTCTTGAAATTGACAATTTCACGTTTTCTAGTCAGCCCCTTCAATCAATACAAATTTTTGAAAGATGGCATTTGATGATGATGATGATGATGATGATGATGATGATGATGATGATGATGATGATGATGATGATGATAGGGTTCCTAGATCATATTCTTTTCAAATGTCAATTCAATTTCAATCTGCAATTCCAGCGGACACCAACGAAGGAGAAAAACCACTGTCCGCCGCGTAGGTGCCTGGGTTGACGATCGTGTCGCGGAGGAGGACGCGGTCCTGAGAGCTCAGGATACAGGGAGGTCGCCAAGCATCCTGGGAGTCTTCTGCGATGGTGGCGGCGTCCTTTCTTGGCGCCCCGCGTCGTCCCTCTCGCCTTTACCACTCCGTCGCTAGTTTTCCCGACAACTCTCCGAGTGGACAATTTTATCCTCGCGTTTTAAATTAAGGACAAAACTAATCGACCGCGAGTATTGAATATCCCCCTTCCCGAAAAACCCCAAAAAATTTTTATCGCGCGAAGTGCAAAGTTCCACCGAAACAATAATGGCCGATTGGATCAAATTCAACGGCGAAGACGAATCCCTAGACGAGGCCCTCGTGAACGACGAGGAAAAGGCCGAAGTCGTAACCAAAAAGGATGCCCTGAACTACGGGAAAAAGGACCTGGTGAAGATCCTGCAGGACATCGAGTCCTGCGACGAGGGCTACGATTTCGAGTAGGAAAAGCGGAAAATCCTCGAGGAAAATGTGGGGGACATCGAGTCAGGGCGGCAAATTTGTAGAGAGGCGAAAAAGGAGCTCGCGGAGATTCAGGGCTCGACAAAGAGACCCGGGAGCCTTTACAAGGACGACTTTTTTGGGTCCCCGCCGAAGATCATCGTTTCGAAAATCGGGGGCGAGAAAAAGCTTGTTAATTGAAAGTGCAAGTACGAGAAAACCGTGCACCACGTGTAGTTTAATAGCAAGGAATCAAAATCGAAGGGTCAAGGGCAAAAACCATATCCCAGTCCATCGATTTCGACGTCCACGTCTAGCAGTTCCGAGGATAATTCAAGTTTGGGCCAGTTTTCTGAGGCAAGTCCCTCGGATGGTGGATGGGGCTGAGTGGTCGTCGCTGCGAGTTTTATGATCAATCGCACTGCCGATGGGGTGACTTTTTCCTTTGGAGTTATTTAGGTTGAGTTCCTGAAGTATTTTGGTGAAGGCAAGTCGAAGACTGCCTGGATAGGAAGCCTTTTCATTGCCATGCCCATGATTTCTGGGCCCGTCGCGAGTTTTTTGACGGACAGGTATAATAGATTTTTTTATTAGAAGTTTTACGGAATAAAAATGACGATAAAGAGAAATATCGATTTTTTAAATTGAAATGTCATTCCTTCATTGGTCATTCTCCTTAGCGTTGTCAATATAGCGCCACTCGTCCGAGCATAATAACTTTTTTCTGGTGGGATATTTCAAATTAAAAATTCGGAATTATTTAAGTAGTAAATGATTTTAAAAAAGTGTTGTTAATGCTGGAAATGCCATAAATGAAGGAACAAATGATTAAATGTGTAAATAAGAACCGAAACCATTTTAACCGGAGTGTAATAAATAAATGAACAATACAATATTCAATATTCAATATAGCAAATGAATAATTTACTACTGTTTATAGGCCTATTCTGGCCGGACACCATGAGCACATTATTATTTAAGAAAATGCGGAGAACTGTTTTTTTTAAATTTTGGTCTAACCGATGTAAACCACAAAAATACACTGTTTCGTGAGAATTATCCATATATTAAGTTTGTCTCATCGGAAATCGAAAATATGTTTGGAAACAAAACTTGATTCCATTCTAATTCATGCAATTGATCTTAGGGAAATTGTGTTAAATCGTTTTCTATGCAGTCTATTGATTTTTAAATTTTTAATAGTCTTAATGGCATGAAATTGCGTATATCGAAATTTCTATACGATGAATATAATATTTATAGAAAATTTCAGAAAGTTCTGAAAAGTTCCAGAAGTTTACATGAAGTTCTTTACTGTTCTAGAAGGTTTTAGGATTTTTAAGTATGTTCTATGATATTTTAGAGAATTTAAGAATGATGAAAATTCTTCTTGGAATTTTTTGGACGCTTCTAAAGTTTTTAGAATGTTCTAGAGTTTGTTCTAAAAACTGAAAACTTTCACGAATAAGTCAATGAAATAGTTTTGTTTTGACTACTCGAAAAATTAGCTTCAAATTTGTCAAAAACAATTAATGTTGGAAATTATACAAGAATAAATAGTAGGTTTTTTTTCTTACGTAACGTGACAAATGTCTAGAACATTCTTGAACTTGACAAAAATTTCTTGAACATTCTTCAACTTGCTAAAGTATTACAGAATCTTTTTTGAATATTCTAGCACCTTCTAGAATATTCCGAAACTTACTAGAAGCATTTTTATCATTTTCAAACTTCCTAGCATATTATAGAACATTTTGTAATTATTTTAGAATCTGAAATATTGATATCATTATTCTAGCATGTTGTTGAATGTTCTAGAAAATTTTATCAATTTCTTGAATGTTTCGGACATTTGTAGAAATGTCCGAAAATTGTTAATATTAATTCTAACAATTTCCAACATTTTTTTCTTGCTTCCCACCAAACATTGCTCAGTTACTTTCAAAAATTTTTTCACAATTATTTCAAAATTACTCTATGTATTATCCAAGCTCAGATAAAAATACAATATTAGATATTATATAATTCAATTACTATTATTAAAACGCTCAGCGACAAAATATGGAACTCCAAATAATACAATATAATACAATATAGTACAATAGAATATACATATTATATCCGAAACAATTAAAAACAACAACGTAATTATACTAAAAACTCGAAATATTTACATCCCAGACAACATTTGTGAATACCCCTTGAATTCATGCTGAGCTCACGCGTGATTTCGTGCATTCATATTGCACAAAGATGTGTCCGCCCTGCGCATTCACTGTGAATTCACAGTGGCCGCATGTAGAGAATTCAACTCCATGAATCCTCACTGTGGGTTCACAGTGAACGCATGTCGTGAATTTCACTTGGTGAATTTTACGTGAATTCACGAATGTTATCTGGGATGGTTCGAAATCAAACGGAAAGTAAACAACTCACAATGTACACCCAGTTGCATCAATTCGTTTTCTGGATCGAAGTAAATCTCGGAATTTTTTGCTCATTTTGTTGGCACGTACCACCAAAATAAGCGTAATATCCCTAGATTCCGAAAACGATTCGATGCAACCGGGTGTACATTCTCCTCCACCCCCACCACGTGTTATAACAAGCCTCGCACATGTTCGAAAGTCGGGCATTCTCACGTTGCGAACACTGAAGTGAGAATAACGGAAGTGAGGAGGATGAAACCAATGTGAAATTTGTCAGTGTAAATAAAGCGAAATGTAACAAAAGCGAATTGTAACGAGTAGGAATTTCTAGTGTAATATTATCAGAAAGATCTGATAAGTTCTAGAATATTCTAGAATTTCCTAGAAAGTTTTAAAACTAAAAAAAACTCTTGCAAGATTGGAAGAATTTCAAGAATATTTTATAAAATTTCAGGAGATTTTAGAACATCTTATAATTGTCGAGCAAATTTTAAAATATTGTCAAAAGTTCTAGAAAGTGCACAAAAAACTAGAAGATTTTAGAACATTTTCGATAGTATTAAACATTTTCTAAAGGTTCAAAAAAATCTAGATTTTTCCATTCTAGATGGTTAGAAAAATTCTAGAAAATGTTTTTAAAGCTTCAAAATGTTTGAAAAGATTCGAAAATTTACTGTAATGTTCTAGGAAATTCCCGAAAATTCCAAAAAGTATAACAGTATTTGAAAATATATGTAATAATCACAAAATGATAGAACACTGCTTCTTATTATGAATATTGTATTTTCAATATAGGTCATCAAACACGCCTTGCGACAACATGCTAAAAGGCGTCAGAAAAACACAACGATCGCGGCGGGAAATTCGCGGACGTTGCCTCGGATCATCGTTAAACCCCTACCACCACCCCCACCCCCAAACGACCCACCTTCTCTATTGGCAAATTCCCAGCATAACATTGGTACCAATTTTTCTATAACCTTTTTTTTAATTACATTTTTTTCTGTTATTAACAGATTTATTCCCATTTATCCTTTAGTTCAAATAACATTAATTTACTTATTATTAACATATTATTTACGGATTATATTAAATTTTATTGTTTGTTATTAATTAGTTTTACTTATTAATAACATATTATTCAACATATCCTCTCAGTTGTTTACTAATTATTCTTTATTTATGAATAGTTACGGAGGAACCAGCTGCCGCGATGAACGAAGTCCTGGCAAGTTTACCGGGATTCAGCTTGAAGTCGACTCGCAGGCGATCAACAAAAAGATTGTCGACAGCTGCGCAGCTCGAGGCGGGATAGGTTGACCTTGAGTCACCTGCAAGTATTCTCGCTAGCACCATTTTGAGGGCCCTACTCAATAGGCATACCTTTCAAGGGTACCTCCATTGTACCAGAGAAAACTCGAGCAACTTTTGCCTGCTGTCGATAGACAGGTATAATGGACCTGGTGGAACCAGGTTGCGCACCTTTAGAATCACCTTTACTGATATTTTTTTAATTGAAAAAAAAAACATTTAAATATATTTGACATCATAAATAATCATGGTAATATTTGCCAAGGTTCCCACAGTTATGGGAAACCTGGAGAACGTCAAGAAATTTTGTTTGCAGGGAATTTTGTATCAGCTAAGAAATAATCCAGTCAATTAGTTTACACTTCACAAACGCGCTTTTGAAATAACGTAAATGTTTAACACCCATTCTCAGAATCTATCGCTTTCTTTGAACCATAGCTTAGGAAATTCTTTTTCACTTTGGCAAAAATTTGCAATTGGCTTCTGTTTTAAAGTTTTATTAATCCACTGTCACAACCCAGAAAAATCTACGAAGTTCTGTAAAGCTCATAACTGTTCTAGAAGGTTCTAGGAATTTTCAGAATTTTCTACGATATTCGAGAGAGATTTAGAATTATAGAAATGTTCTTAAAGGTTCTAGAGAGTTCTGTAATATTCAGTAATAGGTTGCGGAATGTTCTAAAAAGATTTATCGAGTTCTAGAATGTTCTGGGTTTTGTAAAATACTTTTGTGAATAATTAGAATTTAAATGATCCATAGGAGCGAAATTTTAAAATGAAAACCAAATTCAAAATATTACAAATTACAAAGAAAACTAAATTTACAATAATACGAAATCATAAAGATTATTTGTTCAAAACCTCTCCATCTACACACTTTTTTGAACAAATAATCTTTTTCCTACTCAACGAAAATTCTTTAGAAACAATAATTCTAACTTCTAACAAATGAATGAAATATAAGTTAAAGTTCAAAATTCAACTAACACTAAGCCCTTATCAAGCATAAAAATTAAAGAAAATAAAAATATTGAATTCAAATTTTAGAAATTAGAAATATAATGTAAAACTTTAAATTCAAAATAAAAGGATTGAAACAAAATTAAAGATTAAAAATTAGAATTAAATTGGAACATTTTTTTTTTAATTATCTAAAAAATATGACGCTATAACCAGTCGCAAAGAATTGTAACTAAATACTGAAAAATTCACTTTAACCTTTTAAACACAATGAAATGAAAAGATAAAACAAATTGATTTCAAATTATACTATTGTGGAAAATTCCACTTGGATTTCCAGCCAAATTTTAAAATTAAAACCAAATTCAAAATATTACCAATTACAAAGAAAACGAAATTTACAATAATACAAAATAATAAAGATAATTTGTTACAATTATTAAGATTATTTTTTTTTTTTTACAATTCGTTGCGACTGGTTGTAGCATCATACATTTTAGGTAGATAATTTTTTTTTAAAGTTGTCAATTGAATTCATATTTTTGATCTTAAATTTTGTTTCAATCTTTTCATTTTGAATTTAAAGTTTTACATTTTATTTCTAATTCTTAAAATTTGGATTCAATATTTTTATTTTACTTTAAACTTAATGCTCGATAAGGGCTCGATGTTGAGCCGAAAGCTTGCCGTTGAATTTTAAATTGTAACTTATATTTCATTCATTTGTTAAAAGTTAGAATTATTGTTTCTAGAGAATTTTCGTTAGGTAGGAAAAAGATTATTTGTTCAAAAAAGTGTGTGTGGATGGAAAGGTTTTAAACAAATAATCTTTATGATTTTGTATTATTGTAAATTTAGTTTTCTTTGTAATTTGTAATATTTTGAATTTGATTTTCATTTTAAAATTTGTCTCCTATAGATCGTTTAAATTCTCATTGTAAATAATTACAGAGCGTATTTCATACATTACTTCTGTAAATGATTCAGAGTGTTTTCTTGAATTCTAAATCGTTCCAGGATGTGTAACTAAGTTTGAAATTCTAAAATACTCAAAATTTTCCATTAAATTAGAGTCTAGAGAAATCCTAGAAAATTCTAGGAAGCTTAACTAAGTTGTAAACTATTTTGAAAGGTTCTGAAGGTTCTGAAATAATTCAGGACTGTATAGAAAGTTTTGGACAGTTTTGTGAAGTTGTATAATGTTTTGGAAGGTTCTAAAAAATTCTCAATTTTCTTGAGGATTTCTAAAGGAAATGTAGGTCCCAGAATATTTTAAAATTGTTTATAGAATTCCAGAAAATTTTATAAAGTTGAAGAATATTGCTCTACGATTTCCTAGAAAAGTTTAAAAAATGCAAAAAATACCTAGAATTTTCTAGTGAGTCAAAAAATACCGTAGAAAGTTCCAGGAAGTTCTGTAATATTTCAGACTTGTCTGGAGTGTTATATAATATTTTAGAAATTTTCAGAATAGTTTAAAATGTCCTATAAAGTTGAATAAGTTTTACAAAATACTGAAAGTTTTAGAAAATTTGAGAATATTTTGGAAAATCTTGAATGTTTTACAAGTTTCAAAAAAGTTCTATAATATTTTAGATTTTTTCATTCTGGATGGTTCAAGAATTTTTTAAAATATTTTGGAAAGTTTTTCAAAGATTTAATATGTTTCAAAAGGTCCTGTGATGTACAAAATTTTCCAGAAATTTCTCAATGCTCCCAGACATTTAAAAAAGTTTCAGCAAATATTAAAATATTAATGAATATAGGTATAGAGTTACAAGTGATCATTCTGTAAAGAGTAATCACAATTTCCAGTCAGAGAAAAATGTTCTTTTTCTTTTGTAAAACCGGAAAAAAGTTAGAAAATCTCAAAACCCTGAGTTTTGTTCCACACAAAATTACTATAATTTTCCTCATCTTCTTCCACAATGTCCATTGATTCTTTCGCGCAAGAATCTTTTTCTAATCTAACTTCATCTTCTAAACTTAATTAGAAAGGATTTCTTAGAATTTTTTTTATTTTCCTGGTTATTTCTGAAGGTTTCATGATGTTTCCAAAAATTGCAGAAAATCACCGTATATTTTCAAAACATTGGGAAAATTCTTTCACAATTCATAATATATCCGTCGATTTTCGAGAATACTCTAAAATTCCTTGAAATTTCCGAACAATCTCGTCAATTTTCAAAAATTCTCGTATATTATGAGATTTTCCAGTATATTGTAGATATTTATCAAAGATTTCCAGAATTCCTGAAAAGTCCAAGGTATTCCCTATAATCTCTGGAGCTCCTGATAATTTCAGAAAATTACAAATATCCCCAAAAAGGGGATGTTTGGAACATTTTTAGGATATTCTCGAAAATTATCAGAAAATTTAGGATATTTTCGAAAATTTTCCTGACATGATAAATTTCAAAAAAATCCCCTATATTACCGGACATTTTCAGAAATTCTGAGACCTTAAAGGATATTTTTAGAAATTACTGTTAATTCTCAAATATTTCCGGATATTCCATACGGTTTCTAGATATCCCCGGAAATTCCAGAAAATTTTTCAATGTTTCCTACAATTTCCTTAAACTATAAGAAATTGCTAGACATTCTCCAAAATTTTGAGGAGATTCAGGTTGTTATTGAAAATCTTAAAAAATTCCTGGATCTTACAGGATATTCTCGGAAATTTTCAGAAATTTCAAGGTATTTTCGAAAATTTTCGAGAATTCCCTAAAACCCTAACAAATTTCAGGGTATTCTCAAATATTCCCGGTAATTTCCCAATATTACCGGACTTATTCAGAGGATTCCTAGAAATTTAAAAAAATTTCTGGAGATTTTCGCGAATTCCCGGGTATGTCCAAAATTTGTCAGAAATTCTTCAATCTTTTATATTGATCACAAACATTTTTTGATATCTCTGGAAATTGCAGGGAATTCCCAGATATTCCCTACAGTTTTTTAATAGTACTGAAAATATCCAGAAATTCCAGGAAATTTTCAAAATTTCTTGAAACTTATGAATTTTACTTAGTCTTCGATAATTCTTAGAAAATTTTTGAGAATTTCCTAAAATTCTGAGATCTTCCAGGATATTTCCGGAAGTCACCGAAAGTTCCCAGATATTGCCAGGTATTCTCTAAAATTTCCGGCTATTTCCAGAAATTTCAAAAAATTTGATTATCCCTTGAAATTTTGAAGTATTCAAGAAGCAAACGACTTGGAAAAAAGGTTGTGGACTGTTTAAAAAAAAATTTTTAACACATACTGAGGTATATAAAGTTCAAATTTCAAACGATTTTTGTTAGAAAATGTATCAGTTAACGTAGATCTGTAACGGGATCAAAGACGATAGTAATTTTTGATTTTTTGATATGTTATGCATCGAGTTATCTTTTGTTTACTGTAAAAATTGCAGACCATGTTGATCGAATTAAAAAGAAGAAAAAATAAGAATTTACACTCAAAACGTAGTACGGATACAGAATTGTATGCTATAATCGTTTCAACTGTTAGTCATTTCAACTGAAAATTCATCATTTAATATATGAACAGCCTTTCTCTGAATGTAGCAGACGAAAATTCACTTTCTCGCGAGAGTAACCAATACATGAAAAGTCGGGCAAAAATAACTGGTCGTAAAATTGACTAAATAATACTAATAACTGATTTTTTAACTTTCAGGTCATGCCATGAACAAAGCACCAATGACAGCCCAGGTTCAGACGACGTCGCAAAATCCGACGAACCAGGTCAACATGATCAGGCCCCAGGAGGAAATTCTGCAGATCGCGACGCAAAACAGCATCGCCCAAAAACCCCAGGTCCAGGAAAACGTAAATGTCCCGGTTGCGATTCCTGCGCAGCCTCAACATCGATCTCAGGGCGCGATTTTCATTCAGCATCAGACGCCGATTTCGAAGCCGACAAGGCAGATTGTTACTACTTTGCAGCCACAACCGCAGCAGCAGTTTCTTACGGTGACGGTTTCTTCAAGGTCGAATAGGTCATCGGGTCAAAGCGGTCAAAGGAATTCCAGGGACGGAAACAAGAAGCAGGGAGGGGGGAGGTCGCGGGGCAACGTCAAGGAACCTCCGAGCGCTGTGAACCTGAAGAGGAGTTAACAGATTTGTCAAGCGGTGATTGTTTCTTTTTGTTTATTTATGAAAATTGTTATGGTCTTATAATCTTATAAACAAGACTTTTTGTATCATTTTTTTGTAGATCATCCTTACCACGTGTGATTATTTTAGCGTTCAATTCATTACCAATTTTGTTAACTTCTTTTACATTATGTTTTCTTTCGATTCTGTTTAGATTTTCAGAAAGTCCTTAAATGTAAGGTAAACTGAAAGTTGCTTTAGGATCTGCTTTTATTTTAGTGTTTGATTCGGGACTGTTTTGAATTTGACAAATCGAGTGGATACGTTTTTGATATAATTTGAAATGAATTCTAGTAGATAATTGTTTTGAAAAAGAATGTTTTTTACTATTTCAATGTTTTGAGATTGGAATTTTTTGTCGGCTAATTTAAGAGCTTCATCAATCAAACTGAATATTATCCCAGTACTTTGATTCTTTAGGTGTTTTGAGAAATAATCAATGAATCTACTGGAAGATATAGGTTTCGCAAGATGCAATTTTCGCAAATATCAATATCGTAACATATTAAGAATTATAATATAGACTAATGTAATAATAATAATGAGTTAAATTGCATATAAATTTTTTATTTCTCATATATTTTATTCATAATTATCAGTTGTTGTACGATTAGTAAACTTATATGTTTATCATTGCATGGTGGCGACATAAACACTTCCGGTGACATAACCATTTAGTGAATAAATTTATGACAACATTTTTATTCATATTACGTTTATAATTGAAATAATGGTACATTATGCAACTAGAGCAACAATTTTTTTGACGAGTAGGAGGTTCGCAACCATAATATTGAAATGTCATAAATATAAAATAGTTAGGTAATGCTGTAATTTATTTATTTGTACTACATTGACCATCAACTATCTTAAATTTCTCTATTATTATATTACATTGTCTAATAATAATAATAATTTTTCAGATTGAGAGCAGTGCAACGACAGTGGCTCTCGGCTCCAACGGATGTAACGGTGGGCAATACATTCTCGTGCAAAGAACGGGTGTAGGCAACAGTGCGCCACGCGCATCTTCAGCGCCGCCACTTCCCCCACAATTAACGGCGAATATGGAGATGGGGGTGCACCTAGTGCGCGGCCGACCTGCCAGCGCTGGCGAGGGATCGCACCAGGCATTGACGCTCAAGGCCAGGGGAGCCTCGGACGGACGTGGCGCTGGTGACGCAGAACCTGGCGCCCCAGGAGTCATCATGGGCGGTGATCCTCCACCCCCTTGTGAGTGCAACATGCGGGGGGCCATGGTCATTTGTTGACAATGCGGGGCTTTTTGCTATGACTATTGTATCGGCCCTCAAAGAATCTGCGCAACCTGCCTCATACGCTGATCCATTTCTGCATTATGTGATCCTATCAAATTTTCCCATTTTTTTAAGAAAAAGCTAGAAAAAATCAGCACTTTTAATGGTTTTCGTATAATTTGAAATTTAGAAGTTTCTTTGGTTTTTCGGTAATATTTTTTCTGTGCGGATTAGGATGGCCTTGAAATTTGATGAATATTATTTTATTTTGGTTGACAGTAAAAAAATTGAAATTAAAAAAAAATTTTTTTATGGGAATATTAATTGGTGCCTCAAAGACGTGAAAATCGTTAGAAAAACTTTTTTCAAACAGTTGATTTTTCATTTCTAGAATTTTCCTATTTACGAATTTTATCATTTTTGTAATTTGTTGCAAAAATGATTGTAATTATGTAAAAACGTCCCTGTTGGAATGACTCCTGTCAGTGGACGAAAATTAATTTGACCCGGAGAGATTCCTGCAGGCGCGGGAGCCTCTCTCTCGTCTACGGGAGCCAGTCTGATACGTAACAGGAAACTATTTCGCGGGAAGGGCTTCTGCATTCACGAGAGCAAAAATTGTACTTGCGAGTCTCGTTTTCGCAACGGACCGGACCCAGTCCGGCGGTGCTGCGGTAATAATTCTCGGCTATCTGGGCGGGCCTACTCTTGCCGTCCATCTGATTCTCTACCGGAGATGGCAGGAGAGGGTCCGTTTTCGAGACGAAACCAAACTCTGTGCCCATAGCGCAAACGTTTATCATGCATGTAAAAAAGAAAGTTTTACCTGTTCAATTGATATATTGTCAAAATTACATTACATAACATAATTCTTTACGTACCTATATAATTAACATTCATACATGTACACATGTATTTGCACATACGTGTTTCATTAAAATGACGTTGAATTTTTGGTAAGCAACATCATAGGGCTCTTCATAAATGTTGTAACACGATATTTTTGTGCATCGTTAACTCCCCCATCCACTTTCATCTTAATCTTGTATCACGATATGTCAGATCGCACAGTGTTAACTAAAATCCTATAATAAGCTGGCCATAATTTAAAAATATTATTTCGCGATGAATTTTCTCGGAGATTTTTAGAGAAGTTAGTTACAAATCTTATATAAATTTTTCTTAAAGAAATAGCAAATCAAAAATTGCAACTAAAACTAATCAATTAAGATTTATTCTTAATAATATTAAATATTCAGGGATTTCGGGAGTAGTTTCTTATAAATCTGATGTACATGTTTCAAAAAGCAAAATGGCGGATACAAAATTGCAAATGATATTGGAAGATTTTTAATTTTTTCTCAACGAAACTTATGACTTTTAGATGTTTGTGGGGCAGCTAATTACGAATTTAATATCGGTTTTCCATCCAATAAAATAGTAGATGCAAAATAGCAGAGAATAGTCATTAATTTTGATTTCACATTTTTAAAATTCAGCAGTCAAAGCCTCTGAAGAATCGACTTAACCCCTAATAGTCACTCCCAGGTGTTACATAAAGCTGTCTGGAATTCAAAAACACAAATGTTCCGAATATTTTTATGGAGTTCGCAATATAATGCAAAATATAAGAAAAAAATACGAAGATGCTTAGAATTCAAAACGAACTTGGCTAACCGAACGCAAAGTCGATATAAGTGGAAATTGAGTGGATTTTTTAAGTTCATTTTATTTCAATTTACTCAATTCAAATAAACGTGATTACACGTTAAATGGCAAAAAACCTTAAACGCCGAGGTCCGAGCATTCTTATATTCACTTATTTCCATTTGTACACACTTAAATCCACTTATATCCACTTTATTCCAACTTATATCCACTTATTTCCGGTTATATTCTCTTATCTCCACTTTATTTCCACTTTAATCCACTTATCTTCACTTCATTTTCACTTATACCCACTCAATTTCCTCTTATATCCACTTTGCGTCCGGTTAGCCAAATTTGTTTTGAATTCTAAATATCTTTGTATTTTTTTTCTTACATTTTGCATTATATTGCCAACCGCATAAAAATGTTCGGAACATTTGTGTTTTTGAATTCCAGACAGCTTTATGTAACACCTCCCTTGAAGTCAATCTGCGACTTGGATGCGACCGAATCGGTAGACTCCCAGTCGAAGGTTGGTAGCAGATTTCTACCTTTGCCGACGTGACATGAACATGCAGACTGGAAGAGAGCAGTGTTGGGCAAGGTGGGACATT